>LUCM01011463.1:0-53492 GCA_008360955.1 Fasciolopsis buskii
GAACCAGATTCGCTGTCAGCGGCACCGATACAATTCAAACGTCTACGGACGGTAAACGACCTAAAATTCCAAAAGCCGGTTTTAAACGTTTGGAAAAGAAACTTTGAAGGCTGCAAGAACGGACCAAGAAACGATCGATGGGCCAAAATCCTCTGAGAATTTCGTGGGACCGAAAAATGAACGAATTGATCGAGTTCCATGAAAACGGTAAAAGACGAGAACCAATGCGGTAACCGCAGTGGATCTGATGAGCATGCAGTAATAACATGAAATGAGTGTCGTTAATGTCCTAAGCATAAACTCGGATTTTTGCTGCTTATAGTTTGAAGGAAGGTCATGTTTCTTTCTAGTTTCTAAAACAAGCTGGGCAAGCAACCTTTCGACCTGAGACGAAAGCCGCACTAGAAACCGTTTCAGTTTCAATTAGCTCTGTCCTGAAAGTGAGACAATGTCCTCATTCGATGTCGAGAGAGGTAATTGCAGGCCCTGGCGCGACACGGAAGTGATATCTGAAGGCCCCGTAGTTTTAACACCGAATCTCGTGTTGTTAGGCAATGCTATCAACAACGTATGCACCTTTGAGATGATCACTACAAACACTATCGACACCACCGAGCCAGTTGCCTTCAAAGGTTTTATTGTAAGGCTATTGTAGTGGCTTGCGTACCGATTCAACACGGTCAAATACACGCGAATAAATCTCAAGTCCGTCCTTTACTTTAGACGAGTTTGCACCGGAGAAAGGTTTCACAGCTACACAGCCACGAATACCCCATATCTCTGCAGCCAATGAGACGTTGGCCTAGGGAGTTCTCCAGGCAATCATAGTGTTGCTTCGAAAACAAGTTCTGCCTTTAAGCTAGTGCTGATACCAAGTGGAATTGGTGTTAACGTTCCTATCATTCGGAGTTCTTGTGATATCTGACAGCCGCCTTCGGTTGACGATGGAGACGTTCGAATAAACCGTTTGATGTCAGATGGCAAACGGTCGTGTGAATCCGCTCTGTACAAAGCCGTGGAACGGATTGTCCTACCGCGAATCTCGTGTTATGTTTGCTCGCCCTTAACCTTTGTGACCACTTGTGCGTCACTTATTCGACTCGGTGCGGTTGCAATACTGACAACCCTGACACTTGACCGGTACAAGGAAAAGGCAGTCGGGAGCGATAGCAGGTTGAGTATATTTTGACAGCAGCGTGCGAGCGAAGCGTGCGTGAGTTACGCGCAAATGGCGACCGGGCTTGGCGGGCAACATTCGGTCAAACAAGCTATCTGGAGGAACAAATCCAAGTTCCGCTACAAAGCATATCAGTAATTGAATGGGTCGGACTAATTGTTGCCCTCGTTCAGTCGTGACGGCAGAGGGACAACTGCAGATAGCTATCCGTTGTTCTACGAAATGTTAGGCCATTGATTCGGCCGTGGCAGTATAAGTGAGAATAGCTTAGGGCCATCTATGGAATCGATCGATGCACATCAGTAAATAAGGATACCCCTGTGTTGACGTCACAGAGCCAATAATATCGACGTGATTAAAGCGGTCATCAGGCGCGACGAAAGTGCTGATGAGGGAAGCTACGCGCCTGCACGTAGATCGTTGGCACTGCAAACGTTGTTTAGTCCAAGTGCAGAAACTTTCATTCACGGACAGCCAGACGTATTGTGCGACACCTAGTCGTAGACCAGCTGCGATACCTCTATGTAAAAGTCTTTGTAGTATATCAAGCACGAAACACCAACAATTAGAGTATCGCCGTTCGAGGGAAACCAGTAGGTATGTCACAGAATCGGTGAAATGATGAAGTGACGACCTTCGACAGCATGTCGAAAATATTTGACAGCGTTGCGTGTTGCCTGCAGTTCCTAAGCGAACGAACTATATTTCGTTTACGTTGGAATAAGGGGTCAAGAGGAAAAGCCATGTTCTAAACGGCTTGACTACTCCAGTGACCTCGTGGTCGAGAAAAGTCAGTTTCATTCTGCCAAGTAGCTTTTCAAAACAAAGTATCTGTGATAACGAAACGGTGACAGGGCACCCCGTTGCTAAAGGTGATCAATTCGGGCTCGAGGTCTTCATCGACTGACTATTTGGCACCAGGCCCTTGCGTAGCGTTGCCCATGTGTGGCATTGCCTACGCGTAGTTAGTGATGAAGTATGTAGTCAGGTGCTTGGCACAATCGGCTGGGAAAGTTGGGATCACGAAGAATCGTGGATTATTTCACCTATCGAAGTGACTCAAAACCTAAGTCATCTGGGACAATAAAAAATAACAAAAAGTGTTTGCACAAAAAGGTCCTTTTTCTCTTCCCATTTTCATCCGATCTGCGTGTGCCCGTTTCTTCTGCGGTTGCATTAACTTTTGTTTGTAAATAGTCAAAAGTTACACAAATACGAATGTATATATATATATATATATTCGTATTTGCGTGACTTCTGGCTATTTACAAACAAGACGTTTAACATAATATATATATATATATATTCAGTGTGTGCTTTTAGTTGATGAAATGTAGGGCGTCGAGAAGAACCGCTTTCCATTGTCAATCTTGCAGGCCCTAGAATTTTGGAATTTGAATGGTGGCTGCTCCAATCATATCATGTGTACATTTACCGTACCTGCTAATCAATGCATTATAAGCGTTGGTATGACCGGCAGCTGTTGCTTTTCCATAGAGAAGTATGGATAGTTCTCACGTGAAACACGGACCTCGGGATGGATGTTTATGGGCTGACTTGCGGAAAACACCACAGGTGATTAAGTCAGTCAGGGACATTAAATATCTAAACCAGTTTAGTTAAAAATGGATAATCATTAATCTTGTATCCCTGGTGCTCCGGTTATGATTAAATGGCATTAAAAGCAAGCACACAGGTGTTTAAATAAAATCCTAGAGAAACAGGTGTTACACAATAAGAGCAACAGGAAAGCAGAAAAGCATTTTATGTGTAGTAGCTGTACTAATTTAAGTGCCTTTGCAGCTATTTCTGATGGACTGCAAGATATAATTTTCACTGACATTCGCCCCACCGAATGTGCTGGTAATCGTATCTTCCAATATCTTCAAAGAACAACAATCTTCATCTGTTATATCCGAAAAAGAAAGTCGGGAAGCAGCAACAAACACCACAGCCAAAGCTAATTTCATACATATATGTCAAGTCACAAATTGACGAAAGCCATGCTCAGCATAAATATGTAAAAGCAAACGGTAGGCTGACTTGCTTAATGTGTCCAAGGCACTTGAGGCGTTGTAGAACGATCATCTTGGTTAGAAGACAGCTATCTGCACCAGACACGACGGCACATCATTGCCCGCCCACTCTACCCACCGAGACCCGAGCAGTGCTTTGGAGACGTCATTGGCCGGATACAAAAGTCAAGACATTCTCCATGTGTAGGAGCCATGTCTAGTAACCTAAAGGTTGCATTTTGCATCCCGTTATAGAAAGATAGACATTATGGCGGCGCCATATCTGTCGCACGTCCGCGAAAGCTGTTTTGCTTTTCGCTATTCGTGATGTGGCTTCATCTCTAACACCGCTACCACCTGTCATCAGGCTCTCGAGGTGTTTAAAGTTTTAGCTACTTCAAACGGTTTGCCAAAATGGGTGATTGCGGGCACAAGCTCCTGCAGGTCTTGAAAAATACCTTTTGCTCTGAATGACCACAGCATATGCTGTATCTTGATACACCAACCGTTGAGCAGTTCAAACCGTATTGAGCTGCCGGCGCACTGCCGCTCAGCTGGGAGGTATCACCGGCATACAGTAAGTCAAAACCTATTTCCTGAGAGGAGCTCCTCTCCACCCTCTGTTAGACCAGAATAAGCACTCTACGGAACATTCTATGTGGAAAAGCTGAGAAGAAATAGGAATATAATGTGGTTTTGTTGCACTCCATTGAAGACGGCGAAGGGTCGCAAAAGCTGTTTGAGTCCCAACTGGATCCGAGGTAGGACGGTGGTGCATACTAGGGGTATACTTTTTAGCTACGCCTTTTCTTAACAAACAGTGCTATGGTGCAGTTGTATTGCCCAATTTGAAGGCTGGCCCGCCGCGTAAGATTACAATGGCCGTCGGACTATGGATAGTCTAGCGTTCGTCTAACGATCGATGCAAATCCTATCTTTAATTTTACAGCTTTGCTCTTTACGCCTATGGTTCAACCTGTGCAGAATGATAGATGCTGATGGTTTCGACACTTGATACCAGGTAATCCCTTTATGGCTAGTACAGTTACTGAATGCACCCTGCTTATAATTATAATCGACAGTGGGTTCCCGCAGCAGTAGGTGACGTGCTGAAAGTGGCAAATCTTAGAGAAATTTGAACATTAAGCTACCATATGTAAACAGCTTGTGGGCTTTCGTTGCAGCCAGGCTTTTTGTGACGTTGCAGACGCTGGACATCCATCTCAGATGAGGAATCCGTCAAGATGGATGACGGGACGTGTGCCAAGACGGCTATGGGAGGGGTTGATACTGGCGACCAGCTAAGCTGCATTAAACTCCGCTAAAACTGCCAGTCGGCTTTGTTGTTCAATTATGTTTGAATCCCTGACTTTGGAGATTGTTTTGCTCACACTTAATGTCGTCTCATCAGAGGCTCAAACGGAGTGGAACAGCCTGCGGTAATTCCCCATGTCGGTAGCATGTTTTATCTCTGATGTCCGTTGATACCATCAGATTGTGATTTCTATTTGCATTTACGTTGAACAGTGCTATCCTTTGTCTGTTAGCAACCGTGATGGACTGGTGTGTGTCAAGAGGCCCAGACACTCAGTAGACGTCTCTTGTCTGGCTATCACTCAGTGGAGCGTAAGACATTTTTGATAGGCTACCGTTAATGGTTGATGTTTTCAGCGTGTTTATTTTAGCTTTTCAGCCAGAATCTTTTTGAAAAGGGAAAGATCAGTCGGATAAAACAGTTTGCTGCAAGCTAGCCCCCACTGTGCTATACGTTCATAACGTCTATCGAAACCACGTAGTCTTAATCGAGAGGAGTGCTCCAGTGCAACCGGAAGTCTTACAATCAATTTCGGCATTGGTAGGTAATAACGACTTGATCTATCTGCGACCATGGCTTAGTTGTGCAGAGCGGACGATCTGGAGATCTGAAACTCGTTGAATTGTGGAATAAATTATCGGGACCTAGGATTGTCAACAGTTGTCGATGCAAAACGACCTCCTAAATGGACCTCGTTCGAGGATAGCCGAATTACTCTAACACTTATGTCTCCTGCTAAAATCACGACGCAACACTGTTCTGCTTTACCTAAGAGTTCAAGTACCATTTTACAATGTCCATTGCATGCTCGCTGGAATCTAGGCGCGTACGCCAAAACGACAAACAAATTGCTCCTATACGAACTTTGAGTGCTTATGTTGGATGAACCTCTGTGTCTGACTTCTCATCGCTGGTTGTCGATTGGGATCAATGTAAACAGTGCAGCATCGATCCGCTCACAGAGAGCCTCACCAACACTAGAAAGAGAGGCAGCCGCAGCCTCAGGGTGCCCAGAAAGGTGCGAACGAAATTTCACAGGCAGTTTGAGTGGAGACGAAGCTGAATTCCTGAACGCGCATGTCGTTGGCTAAGATACTTAGTGTGCAATCTAAACACTTGTTATCCCATGCGCATTATCATTCGCATATCGGATGTGGCTAGTTTGAATAGACATGGAGGATGAAGATGGTTGAATTTCAGCCAGGATATTTTTAAGTAATGGACGTTTTTTTGTGCATGTGGCAGGCTCGAAAATACATGGTTATAATTCTTTACATGCACATCTGTTTGTGGTGATCGGGATGAAGTCATCCGTTGCATTATTGACAGAAATGAATTAATGTTCTCTAGGAGAACTACGGCACCCGTGTGCTCGATTATCGCCTGTTATCCCTGTTGCACCATGCAGACGGATCAACAGCATCTTGAGGATCTTTTTCTTAAAGCCGCCTTACTTTATAATTTTGGCTTTTTGTTAAACGCTTGCGGTATTTGTTTTACATGAGGTAATTTCTGACTTTGTTTATTTGGGAGTTTTTTGTGAGTACATTTTTGTTGCTCTTCTAGCCAAGTATTGAACTAAGTTTGGGGTTTTCGTTCCGAATAACTAGGGTAATATCTTAAAAAACGATGCAGTGTAATGTTTATACTAATAATTGTCCCCTAAAAGTTATGAAAGTAGTAGTGATCCGAGTCTTGTGTTACTACGGGTCGCCTTTCTCAAGAGAGTTCTCGCTCTAATTGGTCAGGATTTTATATCTTATTGATACATAACTGTCAGTTAACTTCCCGGCTTACATTCGCTCCGTTTGCGCTTCGTTTGATTGTTCCCCATAAAATCCTATCGCCGTGTCGTTCTAACTGTTTAGTCAGTCGGTACTGAGTTTCGGATGTGGACATTTTGAATTCGAGTCATCGCCATCGTCAGTCATTTTTTCACTAGGACACTGAAAAATCCTGCATTTCTCATGACAATTAATAGAAGAAATCAAAAGGTTGCACGAACGCTTGATTATCAGGATGATCCTGTAATTTAGAAACCATCATGATCAATGTCGGATTGTGTAAAAATTGGACGCTTAAAGCTGGAGCATCTTTAGGAGCTGGTTACAAGCACAAATCCAAAGGGATCAAATGGAAATCGGGTAGTCAAAAAAGCAAAGTACGGAATCTTCGTCGAGCACACATTCGAAGAGTCTGGATAGAGAGTTTATGAGCCTTTTACCTTTTTCCACTCCGGCAGTGGATTTCTGATTAGACTTGCAATTGACCGGCGGTGGTTAAATGGGTTAAACCTCTGTCATCTCAGAAGCATCAGATATTCGAATCCCAAATCCGCCAACCACTTTGTTCGTAGACGGCAATTCGCTGTCTCCCGGCTCCTTACCACACCTGACCTACTGAGATCCTAATTGGTTCGGTGCCGCCCCAAGTTTCCCAGTCATAATTGCCAGTTCTCCTCTCACATATAATGGGCCCTGGCGGGTATTGAGTATGCCGCTTCCACTACACTAATGCGTCAAGCTTGTCATAAAAATAAGATTTTACTCCATTAGGAAAATATCACTTGGTACTCTAAAAAGATAAAGTACCACTTAGTTCGGTATATTTTCCTTAACCTTATTCCGAATCATAAGTGAAGTTGTTGAATGCAAACTTAGACATTTAAAATTCTAACTAAATATGCGAATTCGCCAGG
Organism: Fasciolopsis buskii; assembly: GCA_008360955.1. NCBI lineage: Eukaryota > Metazoa > Platyhelminthes > Trematoda > Plagiorchiida > Fasciolidae > Fasciolopsis > Fasciolopsis buskii. The sequence continues at coordinate 7,206 of LUCM01011463.1, forward strand.
AAATTTTTGGGTAGGTTCATCCGTAGTTTTTTATATTAATCTGCAATAGGCGGTGGCAAAATTTCCTCAATATTATTGACAATGTTCGTGAACATGGTTTTCACTTCTTTCTAAGCTGGGTGTAATTTACATAAATCTGATTGAGTAACATGTAGAGGAAAGCACATAAAACTACGGTTCATCACTTGTGGTTCCACTTAGGCATGGCTGATCGGTCACAACCCATTATCTCTGTGGGCTTTAAAATGCGCAGTTGTTCACGCCTAAATAGAGGTTGGTTAAGGGCCCTACTCCGAGATTTAGATCGGAAAATATAATATTCAAGACGAGGTGCCAAAGTAAGGCGCCAACGAACTCTTCGGAGATTGTGACCGGTACCCCAGTTTATACGGCTTTCATTTCAGGTTAGGACCCCAAACTTTCCAATGGAAATTCTTTGTTGCGCATCTTGCAGTATATGTTGTTTCTAAAATAGACAATCGAGTATCTTCCTAATGGATGGTGTTCCTCATCCTCCAGGACGGCATCACCAGCGTACACATGTGGTGTTTCATTGGGAAGACACCTATCAGGTAAAAACCCATCGAGTCGTTGTCACCAAGGCTACGTCTTTGGCGTGGGTTATTTGGTGAGCATGATCCTACCTTACTTATTGTTGTCCGCTTATGTGACAAACGTTTGCTTGTTGGCTGTCTGGACCAGTACCTTTTTGGGATTGGACTAATTACACCTCTGCTGTGCAGCTAAGGACGAATGGAGTGGTGATTTTCAACATCCTTGTTTAAAAGGTGATATTCGACAGTGCTTAGCACATAGTTTCCTTGCCGGTTATTTCACTTGGGAATGATAGGGGAATTTCGTTCTCCCGTCTACTCATTACGTGGAATTAGTCAAAGTTCATATCTGGAAGAGGTTTTGCCCTGCCTATTTTCGCTTTTATGTTGTGGAGTGACTCTAGAAATAACCGTCTTCAGTATTCTCGGTCATTGTCCGAGCAGAAACAATCTAGTTTTTATACACGGCTGGTTGAAAGTTTTTCTAGGCAAGGCTGTTGTGCTGACAGTCGGACGTATTTTGCACCTTCGAATCATCAAACGCCGCTGGGGGACTTAGCTGCTCCCGATTGGAGGCGGCGAAGCGGCAAAAACATCGTTTATAGTAGCGAACTGTGACGAGTCCGCATTCGTGGATGTATTTACGGGCCTTATGATAGCATAACAACCGTAAGTGCTGTCGCGTTTGCCTGTTGAGATCGTATTTCACTAGATGTTTTGGGATTTTATTCCGGCATTAAATTTGATTTGGATTTTTTCCTCTGCCATCATTCGTATTTTTCTTATTCTTCAATATTTTTGCGCCGAGACATTGTTAGCTTGTAACAAGAAATAGACTCACCGTTTGTGATCACAAGCACTTTGCGACTTTGAATTTCGTCATGCGCAACTGGTGAATTGCTATTATCGCGTATGAATTGACCATTTAGTGTTTACGTCAGTCCCTTCGTAAATGAAGCTCGTTCAGTTAGGATTCTTCTGTTTTAGCCTTACCGCCAGTTCGCACATCTTTGCGATTTGTTGGTTGCGCTCGTTTTGGACCTTTCGAATGCACAAACGGTCGGAAAGCATCTCAGATTTTGAACGCCAAGCAACTTCCTATCGGTGATCTCAGAGGTATGCACAAATTTCATAGACTGATTTATTCGGATTGCCTTAGCTGGAGAATATCCGTTACTAAGCCATATGATGGTTACCATTTTATTTACATGTAGCTTTTGTTCACAATATTCGGTAATCATAAAACAAGCAGCGCGAATTTACTCAGTGGGGAAATGCGCATTTTGTAATATTTGCAAGGCTATCCACTTCATAAAGTGGAATGGCATACAGTCATGTACAAAAATGGGTAACGTTCTACACAATTTCGCTAGGGTTGGCTAGTTCGTGCTGACCACTCAGAATTTTATTCATGGAGTTCGACCAACTGATATCAGTATTCTCAGAAACACTGTGTTGTTGTCTACTTGCTTTCTTTTTTGTCCTATGTCCACGCCTGAGAAAGAACAACGCTGCCAACCGAAATTAGCAAACGACAAGACTGAATATTTATAAATGAATCTAAAACATACGTAGCTTATCTTTCCTTTCGATTTCATCCAGTAGCCTAATTCACTCATCATTTGTTTGTTAGTTTGTTACTTGCCCCTTAAATATACTACCTGGCCTGCCGAAATTTCCGTATTTGTTGCATACATATCCAGTTCAGTCCACTGGCTCAAACCCGCTTGCGGCTGGCACTCTTCTGACCACCGCACAGCAACTAAATTTCTGCCGTTCATCTACCGTCTTCCAAGGATGTTGAAGGTTTGTTTGAGCCCTCTAGAAATAATATGCCGTTGAGAGCGATCAGTAACAGCAGCACACAATTTTACGAGAAAATCGTGTAGAGCTTGGAAACTTCGTGAACTGCATCATGTGGTCGGGAGAAAAATCCAGAAAACCTTTATCATTAGGTGAGCTAGCGTCGGGTTGTTTCCCGGCATTTGTTTAACGACCAACAACATACGTCGATGAACCTTATTAAGCCATTATGTTCCCCACTTGAATTAACCGACGACTTTTCACTCTGGATCCCATGTTACCATTGTCGTATCATCGGGAAGAAGAATAAGCCATTACCTTAGTTGAACTCAGTTTCCTAAAAACAACAGTTGTTCCACCTCGATATATTTACGGATTCGAATTACATGCCATATGGCTTACCCTGTCGGTAGCCCATAGTACGTTTGACCTTGTTATTTAAACGTTGATTTTTGGGAGCACTCTGACTGGATACTCCTCCTCATCGGTGTGCATTCTGTACTTGGTTTACGTCTTTGCAGTACATTTTCTTGTCATTCACCCGATGACCAAAGCACCACCGCCCAGTTTGGCTGTGACTTATCAGCATCATTGGAAAAAACGTGGCACGGTCGAGATCGGTCATCGGGGCATGGGCATTTCGTTTCTCGATCACACGGAAAAGGACAAGAAGTACGTTCTTTATTTCGTGTCGTGCATCATGGCCCAGTCCACTCACGATGTGTGTTTATCGGTGTTCTTGGCACCATGTTCTGTTAAGGTAACGTCGGTGTCTATAATGATTAGTGTATAGCGTAAAATTGTAAGCTTAATTTTCTTATCTGATCCCTAACACGTTCCTCTTAGTAAATTATGTTGCCGCTATTATGAATCTGACTGACCTTAAGATTTGTGACTAGGTTGTGCATGCAAGGTCTTCTCATTGTCGTCTGTTTGGTGCTCTCAATTCTGTCATCTTATCATTGCCTGTTAGAGCACTATTTCAGATTCACATCTTTGTCAGCCTGGACCGCTTTGTTGGACTTGTTAATTTCTGTAGTCACAAAGAGTAATGCTCTTATTTAATTTCCATCATGTAGCGTTTGGTGCTTAATCGACTTCTGTTTATTGAGTCTTTAACAAACATGGCGGTGATCTTCAAAATTCACAAGTTTGGATTCATATCCTTCCGCTATCAGTATCCCTTTATTTCATTCCGATGAATAAGACGCGACCTTCATGCCTGCATTGTTTATATCGTAAAAAGAAACATGTGCACATATGTATTGCACTAGTCTTTGTACTATCAGAGCAACGGGAAAAAACAATAAGAGGAAAGAAAGAAAACATCAAAAAAGGTCTGCGTAGAATTCACCACACGTGCCAGCTTTTCCACACTGGTGCTTCGCATCACTGGTCGTCCGTCGTCGTCCATGGTTCTCTTGTGGACTGTTGTAATCTCGGTCGCCCAGCTCGGAGTTGGCCTGTTTATTCCAAGGTACATCTGTCGCTTTTAAGAAGCTAAGCGCGACCTACACAACACTGACATTGGTTCAGACGACCCGGTTCTTGTTGAACGGTTCATCCGCCTCTTCTGAAAAACCTCTTCGAGACATTGGAACACGACAATGAGCTCTGGTCTGATTTAGATAGTAGGCCACACTCGCCACGTCGCATTGCCTTCAGCGGACTCTTACATTTTTTAGTGAAAATCTTGCGAGACGAAAATCTACCACAACCTCGACATTGTCACTGTTTGTCAGCGGCCGCTTATTCAACAAACATACACCCACCTCATTCACGGTTACTCATCGGCACTAGTAATCGTTCCCGTATTCACAACCCAGGGATGCTCCAGGTGGCGTACGCTTTTGCATCGAAACCCGGCTGGGATTCACGCCGAGAAAGGAAGCAAAACTTCTGACTTTTTCAGAGGTTCGCCCCACTTATCCCCAAACTTTTAAAGTCAGTTCCCTCTCCTTCCCCACGGTATTGTTAGTATCCATCTCGATACCGTACGGTTTTGCGGAATTCATTCAGGAATTTTTTTCGGTTTCTACCTCTGATTGTGCCACAGACTTCGTGGTCTTGTAGTCCTGACGAGGAATTTACCGCGTCAAAGTAATTCGATTTCTTAAATAAACGATAGTTTCTTAGCAGGGCGATCGTGTGTAGGTGCATCGTACGCATATCCACTGTTCGCTGGTGCCAAGTCGCGTCGGTTTTTCTCTAGGCTATCTCCTATTTTTTGCTTTGTTCTCTCCTCCACTATTTCACTTATTTCCCACAGGCTGGCCACCACGAAGGAGAATACGCTGGACTCCTTCAAAACGGCGGTCCAACATGTAATTACCGGTCATTTTACAATTTTTGGTTTTTACACTTTTAAACCTCTGATTTCATGCAATTCGTTTAATTTTTCAGCCTCGTTGTCGTTTTGCAAATCAGTAGCCTGTCCCGTTTTTTGGATTCGCTGCAGATGTAGGCTATGTTATTGTCATTCAGTCGGTCATTGTATTATCTGTTCATACATATACTATAGTTAATTGCGAGTATGGTATGGGATTGATGTAGATTCTCTTGACTGTTTTTTAAACTGTATTTCACGAACGTCAGGCCGGTTGATATAAAATTCGAGAAACACGGCTCAAATTTTACTGCCATTGGCTCTCATCATTAACTCGTATCTACCATCGCACCCGGGGTTTGAATCTGAGCCTTTTACCCGGAAATGTTGTGTCACCACTTCCACCTGGCTAGAATAATATGAGGGGAATTGTCTTGGTAGCTCGGAGGTGAGACATGGAATATTAGGTCGAAGCTTAGTCGATTAAACAAACAGGTAGGTTAACGTGTTTGGGACGTGTTGCGTATGCTCGCAGATCGACTCCAGCAGTATTTGCTGATCTCCGAAGCATTCGATGACTGGAAGATGGTTCGAGGGGATTCTTCTTCGAGGTGAAGAAAGGGTATGAAAACTGGACTGTTTCAAATACGTGAAGTTTGATTACCTATTTGGATTCTGTGAGACCCTTCCTTAATCGTGATAATTGGCAACTTTAGGCGATATGTTTGAATTTCGTAACCAATATCGTCCATGCATTCGCGATGCTCTTGCTTCTTCCGGTTTATTATTCTGTGCTACGAGTCAGCAACCAGGAGATGTTTGTGCAAGGTTGTTGGCAGTAGAAAGTGAACCAAACTGGAACGATGTATAACCTTGTGAATGGTTGTTTCTACCATTCGTTTGTGATCTCTTCATCATCTGATCGATTCATAGCTCACGAAAGTCGGTGGAAACAATTCTGACGCGTCGCTGTTGTCGTAAAAAATGCTCAATACTTACGCAGGATGTCAGAACGATCTCAAATATCATGCGAATTCGGATACTGTTGGTAACGATAAAAATCAGGTTGCATTTTTCAGCGTATAAAAATCAACATCGATTCGTTACTAAACTGGAAAGCCTCCGCAAACTGACTATTCGCTCATGGCTCGGACGTTGACTTTTAGACGTGAAAAAAACAGACTGACCGTCCATTAAGTCGAATCAAACTACCTCACAGTTCTGTTTTTGTGCACAGTTGGCTGTAAACCCTGTTTTCAAAATATAGCTTCCAAACTACTATTGCATGTAACTTATTAAATGCTGAATACTATGTGCGGTCAGTCGAAAGGCCTAACAGTTGTTTCTCTGCTGAAACGCTTCCAAACCAGACTTCCCCGTGAACTTGAAGTTTCTCCGAAACAAAATTTGCATTGTTTGCATTAAAGCCCATAAAGCGATAGTGTTTTATTTGGATTACCGTTTATCGGCGGTGAAAAAGCGGCCACCATTGTGGCGTTTGAATCTGTTTGCTAGTTTTAACCTTTACCCCTTTAGTTACTTACCTATACGGCGCCCTATAGTTAAACAAAGTCCCTTCTCGAAAATATAGTACGCCTTTATTTATTAAACGATTAAAATGAAAAGATAGGGGGAGAGAAACGTTTAATTTCAATAGTAGAGGCCGTGGTTTTGTTTTATTTATCGATCTTGCATTTAAACTAGTTAGTTTGATTTGGTACTAAGCGTCAGATTAGGATTCATTTGTCACAGTTTACTATCCATCATGTTTTACGCGTAATTAGTTGAATTTGTTAGAGAAGTAGTCTCACCTTTCTTGTCCTACCCCGCTACCTTGATTGCTGGTCAGTTAACGTTCGTGCACGTCCTCGGTACACCGAGGCATACCGTCTGCGGTCCCGCATTCTGATTTTTGTCAACGTTCTGAGTAACTTTCTGGTTAATCCAGTTAGCCTTTGGTGGCGTCAGACTTCGAACAGAAGTAAATTTTCACCCACTGTGATGCAGTAAATTCCCGATGAATTAAAGCTACTGTTGGTCCGTTCCATATGTATTCCTCAGAGAATAGAGGGTGATGTTATGTTTTTATTCCATGCCATTTCATCTCAAAAGCTAAATCCCAAGCAGACCTGTGGTAACGAGGCGGATGGCACTTCGAAATTAGAAAGGGGTGAGATTGAACCCGGCCACCGTTATCGCTCTGGTGTTGAACGATCTGCTGGCACCTCAGCATTACAACACCAGACCTGTTAGGACCTGATTAGTTCGTTGCCGTTCTGCCTCATGATTATGGTCGTTGCTGCTCCTTGATAGTGTCTTGGCTCCTCGGGGTTATGGTTAATGGACATTGCTCGTTTAGACATGTGCCACCTGCGATTGTTCTTGGAGTGGAAATTTCTTTTGATCAGTTGTGGTAATTAGTCGACCACCGGCGTTGATTGCCAGTTCTAACTTAATCATCTTGCCGCACCTAGGCCCAAGTCGGAGACGCAGTTTTTGCAAACTATTTCCATTAGATACTTTCCATTTTCATTCATCCAAGGAGAATCATTATCATCGTTCAGCGTTAAACAGCAAGGCAAGCCTCACTGACCGCTGCCTTTCCCCAGAGTTACACGTTTATATAAAAAGAGTGAATATCCAAGGGGAACAGGGAGTGGATCTACACAGGCGGGAAAAGATAAGATGCTGCTGCAGCCAACACACGGAACAAGGTCTAACTGTGCAAACGCACTCTTTCAATCATTCTGATTCGATGGAAAATGACAACACGATCGCCACTGTTCACGGTTCACTGCCATATCCCTAAGTGTTTCCAGCCAGCAAGTCGGCGAGTCTTTCGGACCCCAACCACGAAGGCGTGAAACACCTACTTTACCTAACTTCCCTGTACATTTTCTCATTCCACGTTGCCACATCATCTGTTGGCCTTCAAATGGCTTCTTCCATTCCTTAGGAGGAACACAAAATAGGGCACGATATGGTAGACGAGTGTTCGTCATACGCAACATGTGATCCAACCAGCGCAGTCTACTAAGTTTCATACGCTGAAACAAGCTATTCTCAGAAGTGGCACCCAATACTAGATTCCTAACCTCAATATTACTCACCCGGTCGCTTCATCCAATCCTAGCCATACTACGTAAACATCGGTTGTCGAAAACCTCCAACCGACGAACATCGCCCACACGCATACTCCACGTCTCGCAACCATACAACAGAACTGAACACACTGCAGCACAGTACACACGACCTTTCAACTTCAGTGAAATATCAGGCCGACGCCACGAGTGCTTCAATCCAGCGTAAGCTGAACGAGCCTTGGATATACGCATACTTACCTCCAATCCCGAGCCACCATCGTTGGACACACAGCTACCAAGGTATGTGAAACGGTCCACGATCGTTAGTTCCTCTCCATCCAGTATCAAGTTGGGCATCACTGTCTTCCAGTCTTGTGACAGCATTTTACACTTTGAAGGTGCAAAACACATGCCAAACCGAGCAACCGACCTCGAGAGTACCTAGTGCGCGTTGTGCATGGTCCGCAGACTCGAATAGGTACACAACATCACCTGCGTAATCCAGGTCACAGCTTCCCTCTATTTCCCAGTTCGACTCCTACATCTCGGAGACCTCCTAAAGCATCTTCCCTCACCTAGTCCATGACGAAGTTGAACAGGAATGGAGGGATGGGACACCCTTGTCGAACGCCACTAGTCGTTTCAAATGAACTTGATAGTTCGCTTTATACCCTCACGGGACCATAGGTATTCGAGTACAATGCTCGCAACAGGTTTACGAACTTCGTTGGCATACCGTTCCGGTGGATAGCACTGAGTAGTGCTGGTCGATCCACTGAGTCGAACGCACTTTTCAAGTCGAGAAGGACTACGATCGTAGGGCGGCGGCACGTGTGACGCGTTTTGAGTATTTGGCGAAAAGTGAATATTTGGTCGGTGGAACCTGGACCTGGATGAAATCCGGCCTGTTGTTCGCAGATGTTATTCCCGCGAATCGGTGCCAAACGGCGCGGCATTATCGAAGCTAACACCTTAGTAACTGTCGAAATTAAACTAATCCTCCGGTGATTGCTACAGTCACTCTGTGTGCGCTTCTTGAAGATGGGTACAACCGGTGACTCGCCCCACGATAACGGAATACGTTTCTCGTTCCAAATATCATGAAGTAAGGAGGTAAGTGATTTCATCAGGGCTTCCCACCCAATTCGAAAAGAACTGGGGGGAGTTCGTCGAAACCGGCTGCTTTTCCCTTCTTCAGAAGTCGTATATTTGACTGTACTTTCAATTCCGTTGGGGATCAAGTGACGACTTCCAAGGATTCGCAGCTCCAGAAGTCGGCTTAAATGCGTTCGCGTGTGGCCAGTTAAAGTGATCCTTGAAATGCTGTGCCCAACGGTCCAGTCTTTGTTGTCTACCACGGATGAGTCCTCCATTCCTATCGCACAGAGACTTCACTAACCGGAGTTCGCCGCTCACCGCTTTCGCGTATAAGCTTAAATAGTCTTTGACTGTTACCTGAAGCAGCCGCTTTGTCCATCTCTTGGGCTACCTTAATCCGCCAGTTTTCATTGTCATTCTTAAGGCTTATCGTCAACTGACGCTGCAACTGCCGACGCATCTTGTTCACTTCCTTGCAATTAGGCAGATAACGTTTTTGCTCCATTAGAATTACCGATGCTTGCGTGATCCACTGTTTTTGATGAATGGTAGGTCTGGGACCGCAGGCGAAATTTGCTGCCAAATGCATCGCCAGCTTAATTTGATCTCACTGATCGTCTACATTGCTGCTCGTCGAAGTTCTTAGTCCCTCGGATAGTTTTTGTTCGTAGCTGTTGCAAACAACCGAACCAGACAGATGTTTGATGGCCAATCGTGCTTGTGGCCTAAGACGATGGCCGTTGAGCTGCACCAAAAATCACGTTAAAATTAAGGCATGGTCTGACTCGACGTACATGGTCCAGTATGATCTACAACTCTGGACAGAACTGCGCCAACGGTAGCTTACTGTAATATGGTCAGTCTGACTCCGAGTACCGGTCTGGTTAGAGCGCCATGTCGCAGTGCGACGCGAACTGTTTCGGAAATTCATACTAGATAGGAATAAATAATTACCTGCACAAAACTGGAGAAGTCTTTCTCCGTTATCCGTTCGCTGAGCAGGCAAGGCTCATCGCCCACCTAAACAGGACTCCGGTGCACCCAGTTTTTCAACTTGTGCATTAAAATCACCTGCTACACCTACTACAATGTCAGAGCGTTTGCTCTTCCGAACAAGAGTGACGAGGTCGTCGTAAAACTCGTCTTTCTCCATGTCAGTGCTGCAGTCTGTTGGAGCGTATGCCGAGATAACAAATAAACTGTGCTTAACACTGCTATCCTTCCGGACGCCGACTGATCCCTGCAGTCTCATGGCACACAAGCGACTGTTGACTGGGATCCAGTCTAGAAGGNTCACAGCTTCCCTCTATTTCCCAGTTCGACTCCTACATCTCGGAGACCTCCTAAAGCATCTTCCCTCACCTAGTCCATGACGAAGTTGAACAGGAATGGAGGGATGGGACACCCTTGTCGAACGCCACTAGTCGTTTCAAATGAACTTGATAGTTCGCTTTATACCCTCACGGGACCATAGGTATTCGAGTACAATGCTCGCAACAGGTTTACGAACTTCGTTGGCATACCGTTCCGGTGGATAGCACTGAGTAGTGCTGGTCGATCCACTGAGTCGAACGCACTTTTCAAGTCGAGAAGGACTACGATCGTAGGGCGGCGGCACGTGTGACGCGTTTTGAGTATTTGGCGAAAAGTGAATATTTGGTCGGTGGAACCTGGACCTGGATGAAATCCGGCCTGTTGTTCGCAGATGTTATTCCCGCGAATCGGTGCCAAACGGCGCGGCATTATCGAAGCTAACACCTTAGTAACTGTCGAAATTAAACTAATCCTCCGGTGATTGCTACAGTCACTCTGTGTGCGCTTCTTGAAGATGGGTACAACCGGTGACTCGCCCCACGATAACGGAATACGTTTCTCGTTCCAAATATCATGAAGTAAGGAGGTAAGTGATTTCATCAGGGCTTCCCACCCAATTCGAAAAGAACTGGGGGGAGTTCGTCGAAACCGGCTGCTTTTCCCTTCTTCAGAAGTCGTATATTTGACTGTACTTTCAATTCCGTTGGGGATCAAGTGACGACTTCCAAGGATTCGCAGCTCCAGAAGTCGGCTTAAATGCGTTCGCGTGTGGCCAGTTAAAGTGATCCTTGAAATGCTGTGCCCAACGGTCCAGTCTTTGTTGTCTACCACGGATGAGTCCTCCATTCCTATCGCACAGAGACTTCACTAACCGGAGTTCGCCGCTCACCGCTTTCGCGTATAAGCTTAAATAGTCTTTGACTGTTACCTGAAGCAGCCGCTTTGTCCATCTCTTGGGCTACCTTAATCCGCCAGTTTTCATTGTCATTCTTAAGGCTTATCGTCAACTGACGCTGCAACTGCCGACGCATCTTGTTCACTTCCTTGCAATTAGGCAGATAACGTTTTTGCTCCATTAGAATTACCGATGCTTGCGTGATCCACTGTTTTTGATGAATGGTAGGTCTGGGACCGCAGGCGAAATTTGCTGCCAAATGCATCGCCAGCTTAATTTGATCTCACTGATCGTCTACATTGCTGCTCGTCGAAGTTCTTAGTCCCTCGGATAGTTTTTGTTCGTAGCTGTTGCAAACAACCGAACCAGACAGATGTTTGATGGCCAATCGTGCTTGTGGCCTAAGACGATGGCCGTTGAGCTGCACCAAAAATCACGTTAAAATTAAGGCATGGTCTGACTCGACGTACATGGTCCAGTATGATCTACAACTCTGGACAGAACTGCGCCAACGGTAGCTTACTGTAATATGGTCAGTCTGACTCCGAGTACCGGTCTGGTTAGAGCGCCATGTCGCAGTGCGACGCGAACTGTTTCGGAAATTCATACTAGATAGGAATAAATAATTACCTGCACAAAACTGGAGAAGTCTTTCTCCGTTATCCGTTCGCTGAGCAGGCAAGGCTCATCGCCCACCTAAACAGGACTCCGGTGCACCCAGTTTTTCAACTTGTGCATTAAAATCACCTGCTACACCTACTACAATGTCAGAGCGTTTGCTCTTCCGAACAAGAGTGACGAGGTCGTCGTAAAACTCGTCTTTCTCCATGTCAGTGCTGCAGTCTGTTGGAGCGTATGCCGAGATAACAAATAAACTGTGCTTAACACTGCTATCCTTCCGGACGCCGACTGATCCCTGCAGTCTCATGGCACACAAGCGACTGTTGACTGGGATCCAGTCTAGAAGGGCTGCTTCAGCCTTCTCACTCAAGACTATTCCTACATCGCGTTGACCCACAGCTTGAGCCGCTTCGTCTCCCGAATTTTGCCGGAAAAGCCTTGACGAGACATTAGATGCAGTCAGTTGAATTACTCTACTTGGATCCTGAATTCGTGTTTCAGTGACGCAGCAAACATCAATCGAAAGTGAGTCCACTGTCAGAGCCAAACACGCCTGTTGGCCAGCCTGCATTAAAGTGCGCACATTGAAGAAACCGAGATTCAGAGACTGACGAGGCTTGAGAAAATGTGAGCTGACAGACTTTAAGCCACCTACCATACTATTTGACATTGAACTGTTGCGAGTGTAGGGCGTGTTATCAGTGGGACACTATGGGTAAGCAGAAGGGGCAGAGAGATTGGGTTGGAGACAGAAGAGGACAGTTGAATAAAAGAGAGGGAACTCTGAGCAGTAGCATACTTATCACTACCCACCCCACCCGTGCTCGATGCAATGGGCAGCGCGGTCCTGATTATCCTGCGCGACGACCGATGCAGTATGGAATTATTTGTAGGCGTGTAACTCATGGGGAATAATGGACGGGTACTGCTAGGGAGTCCAGCCGCTAAGCAGAAGAACGATTAGGGTTCTCAACCAAAGCCTTTGGTTCTGACAAGAACCTGACCGCAAGGCAGCGGGGCATGGCTGAGTGGAAGCCCATCTACTTGGATCAATTAGTCTTCCACTCGTTTTTCCGACTTAGCTGCTAACTCAGATCAACCCCCGACTTGGAGGACCAGGCGACTACTTCGCCAGGCCTCTACCCATTGACCTTCCAGGTATGATTGGATCTTCGGCTTGAGATAAGCCATCCTGTATAGCTCGTTGGATCATGGGGGCACACAAGTCGTCACACCACGTTAAGGTTTAGTATCGTTGTGACAGACCCAAATAGAGAAGGTCGTGGAATTAGTCGGATTGATTGCAAAGGTTGTCACTAGATGAATGGCGTTTCCTTCCTTGTAATTAACCTATCTGAGGTCTTGTTCATCTAGCTTAGATTTATATTTTGTGAGCAGTATTTGCACCCATGGTAGAACGAGATTTCTTCGGGAGCACATGAGCCGACCCTCAAGTATGCGCACCAGATACTGTCGTCCAGCCATTTCTGCACTTAGAAATTATTTCGTTGGTTTGGTGCTAATGTTTTATTTGCATCCTGAGCAGAGTACACGAATATTGAACCATTTTAGAAGCGGCAGGCGATTGTTTAGGGCGTTTTTGAGCGCAGCGTTATCGGTTAGTGGTTGGATGTCACTACATCAATAAACCAGTGATTTTCAATCCTTGAGCACAAAGGAGTTGCCAGTTTAACCTGTGCTGGACCTGTGATCCACGGAACCGTGTCGTTTGCGCAACAGCTTATTTGAGCCTGTTGAATTTGACCACCCTTGTTCGTTTGACATCGTTCATGCGAAGATAATAGCCCCAAACAGATGTTCTTGCATGTAAGCATTAATGCGTAACAAAGCATGCACCAATCAACCAGTCTTTCCGTTTGATACCACTTCGACTGGTCCCAGGCAACCCCAGACCGCATGATGCTACCAGGATTGTCTAGTTCACCAAAATCCAACTGGGTTTTTAGCACCCCCGGTAGAAAAGGTCCTTGTATTGAGTTTACGTTGGTTGTTAGAAAATTAGGATTATCGATTATGGCTTCTCTCGTCGTCACTGTTAAATATTTCCCTCCCTGGGTGTTAACGCGTTTGTTGATCTGTTTAGTTGGGCATGCGTTGGCTATTGCTTAACTGCCAGCTGTAACCATGCACAAATTCATGCAAGCTGCTGTTTTTTCGTTCCTGTTTTGTGGTCCACCATTACCTGTACCTTGGATTTATGGTTGCATCCGGCATTGGCGCTCGTATTCTTGCAATGACTCAATTGGTCGCTTTCTTTGAAAGGGTGCTGATTACGTAGAAATGGATGTTCAGCTGACCAAGGATAACCGAGTGATTGTGTATCACGACTACGAGGCTGTGATCATATCCAAAAAGGTTAGTGGATTCTCCTTGAGGTGAAAAAGTATAATCGTCTTCTAACGACGAAGTGCTTCTTCTTGAATCGTGTTTTGGAGTAGTGCTAGTCCTATTGTTTAACTGTCTTCTCTAGCGCAAACTTGTCCATCTCCCTGTCGAATTTTGAGTCTGAACTGCTTTACAGCTTACCTGTATGACCACTGAGACTGAAAATTTCGAGGATATACAGTTTATTGCGGGCACTATATCAGCGTTGTTGTGGTTATCAGTAAGACAGTGGAACCCAGACGTCAGCTTCTGGGTTCTCTACTGAAGTTTGGCTGGGGCTTATGTTGTATGTCCGTAGATGGAATGTTTCATTACGAAATGCTGTCCGAGAAAAGTACTGATAGGAAGGGGAGATCAGTGGCATGGTAAACAATATGAGAAATATGTTCAACGCAGTTGGCTCACCAGAGAATGGTGCACCTCCGGGTTAAGGTTCACGCGATGCATTCGCCACTGGAGGACAGGCACTGGAGTGCAGCGCTGCAGTTAGTGGGGTAGTCCCACTCGCTGATGCACAGGTTTCCACCTACACCTTTTTTGTTAGATTTTTATAACCAATCGTCCCACTGATTCAAAATTGTGCGGCAGAAGAACTGGTAGCAGGGTACAGGTGTTTGTTCTTGACTACAAAAATTGGAAATTAATCTTCAGTTATTCTATGCTCTTAGCATCCTTTGTTGCAACATGGCCTTAGTTGGAAAATGAAATTAAAGATATGCTAAATTTCGAACAACGAAGTTTTTTTAAGCTACAGCCTGAGTTCAATGCATTTCATTAATGTATTCGACTGATTCCTAACTAAGATAACAGGCAACTTAGCGGAAGAAAATCTAATTTTTTATGAGCCGTCAATCAGAACCATGGTATTCTACCGCGGCTACGTTTTGGAAGATCTCCATTATTTTCAGGTATTCAATGTAGTACAAGCCTTGGAACCTCATGAAGCGCCTGTCATCGATAGCCTATTTGTAGCACGCCTAACGCATAAGTATGGTGGAAGGGGCGTACTCCATACCCGCTGAGGTCCACTACACGTGAGAGGAGAACTACCGATCATGATTCTGAAACTTTGAGAGGTATAGAGCCCTATTGGGTCAGATGTGGTAACAAGTGGATTGCTGTTTACCACCGAGATGACCGCCGGATCTAGGATTCGAACTTCTGGCCTTTCCGAAATGACAGGTGCTTAATCCACCTGGCCATTTCCGGTCTGCTCTATTTGAGAATAGGAAAATGGAACTGGTCAAAGAACTTCACGTTTTGTTCCGGAATTGCTGTTATTCTGAGCAAGTACCCTTTTTGTAAGGCAATCACTTGTTGTCCCCATCTTTAAGGAGACTCAAGGAGTGACTGCGTTTACCATTTGATGTTACTTTAATCTCGAAATCTTCAAAGCTGTTAGCATCTGTCATCTCATAAATTATACAACACGCCAAAAAAGCAAACTCGCGAAAGCAGGATGGGCTTTGCATGGGTCGTAGATATATTGATCCTCTGGCAGTTACGTGAACACTTTTACCTTCCAGAGACTAGCAATCATTGTGCTGTTATACGTTCGCACAACCTTCGAATTAGTTTACTTCCGTTTTTACAGCCAATAATCTTGCACCAAAATGCCCTGGTTTTGGTCGCTATTTCACAGCACAATCTGAAAGTTGAACAAGAACAAGTGAGAGAGCGACTACGCAACAATAGGTTGATGAACTAAAGAGAACTGGAGAAATTTCATTTGCAAGAACGCGATTAAGCCGTATTATCTATCGCCTCCAACAATCGCTTGGAAAGATCTCGTGATCTTCAACTCAGCTGCCTAAACGGACCTACACGGGCCAGTCCGCTGGTTAAGGTTTTCATAACATTTTGGCATTTCATCGGCTGACCATCTGAACTCATTTTTGAACCATAATCAACGAAGCACTTGCTCTGTGGGTCTGGGCAAAACAAGACATAGACACCTTAATTTAGCAAAATAATATCCCTCTTCCAAATATTGATCATATCACCCATGATCGTTTTCCTAACCTCTCAGTTATTGAGGCAGTTCTCCCGCGATATTTTACCAATACTTTGATGACAACATCATTCAAGCACTTACAGTTCCCGCGCATCTGCCCTCAATGGCCACGTCTCTGAAACAGCACGACTGATCACATTGCTGCTGTGTAAACCTGACTTTCGACCAGCAACGCTGGCGCCAGAGAGGCCTCAAATTGGTAAGTGACGATTCTTTGTCGTCCAGCTCAGTACTGCGTCTTTCATAGTGAGACCTTAATGGATGCGGATCCAACAGCAAAACTGGAAACTAAGATCAACAAGACCCTGAAGAAACAGCAAGGTACGCAAAGAATAAACAGAAGCGAGCAGGGGAGAAGAACTAATGCCTCCAGCATCTCAGTTCTACAAACTACTTGAAGCGCACAAATAAGGTATTCCGCTGAAACCAAACGTTTTCTTACCAGGAGCCACGGCTTGCGATTTGACGAGAGAAATATGAAGACTTGGAATGCCTAAATGAAAAATCGAACTATCTTATAAATAACGTCCAACAGTTTTAGGGCAAAATTAAGAATATCAAGGTTAGGGAGAATGGTGTTATGGTTTCCTTCGATGTCACAGCGCTATTCACTTCAGTCCGCTTAAAACTGGAGAACACAATGTTAGAACTCAAAATGGCCATCCTGAAAGGACATCGGAAAGGTCAACAATTTGTGGACTGACGGATTTATCTTTGTGGATATGCCCCATATTTGACGGGGACACTTATGAAAAAGTTAGAGGAAAGCCTATGGGATCACCGATATCTGGATTTCTTACGGAAGCCCTAGAAAACATTGCACTACCTAATATGCAACTAAAGATCTGGATCTGGTATGTTAATGACTTTTCATTATCAAGCTCTCCGATATTGAAAAATTGTTGACAATAATCAGTAACACAGGGTTCCGTTCATCATGGAAATGAAAATGACAAGAAACTTGCATTTTTGGTCAAACTACTGAGACCAACCGCTAACACAGACATCTATGTATCGCAAAGTTACACACATACCGATACCTTCTACAACAGCCATCCCAAAGTTCACAAAATTTCCTGCAGGCGAACACTGTTCAATGGAGCAAAAATACATTGCAGCACAGTAGAACTACAGAAGATGGAAGAAAACTATCCTTTCAAAATGTTTTCGCGAAACGGCCACCGAAGAAACTTTATTAGCTATCATGCCGTTTGTTATTTTCCCCTGTTGTCTCCGGTCTCTGCATTATTTTATTCAACGACTGGTGCCTTGGTCCCATGCATGTTTTCAAGCCGGTGTACATATACATATAATAATAAATTCCTGAAAAGCGGGTGACCGACAACCTAGCACATGCACCATATATTTGGTTTGACCCTGATCGAGTAGATTGAGTGGGAAATTAACCATTGTTTAGTTTCAAGATTCGAGCCAGAAATACTCTTGTCTAATGTTTGAAAAAATGTATCAGGACGCAGGGATCGACCAGGTATCCTTTTTTAGGTTCACTAAATTGCAATCCCGCTTGCGTCCTATTCTAATAGTTGTAGTCGTTTTATCTTGATGAAAAAATCCCTCTCCCATGACTCCTTCAGTCATTCCTCTTGGTTTCATTTAATCTTTATCTTTACTGTTACTTTTTAATGGTCCCGTAGATCGGTGCCTGTTCCTGTTGTTGATTTGTCGCGGAGACTGATGTTGTAGTTCTATTTTAGGACTACGAATCCTTTATTTTTCTCCGACGCAAAAGAAATTTTTTCTAAGGTTTATCTCATGCACTGATCAAACTAATGATCAATTTATACCTTTTTGGTTTCTGCACATGTTTCCACTTGGAAGAAACGCGGTGGTCGGCTGTCTTATTTGCCTATTGCGATCAAAGATTTGAATTATGAAGACCTAAGAGAATTAAAAGTTCACCATTCAAGCGTGTTGCACGAAACCCACAGTCATGAAAGTGAGTTTTCATCAATTTTCCGTGGTCTGATTTTTCGGTTCTGCGTTAAGCTGACATTATCCAGTTTTATCTTAATAACTCTGACTTATCGTGTTAACGCTATATGAGTAGTGAGGATACGTCTGTAATTTTGCCAAGTAGTTCAAGTCATGGGCAAATTTGTCCGTGTGCGGTCATTTATTTTGTTCCGTAGATTGGCAAGTACAAGTAGCAAGGGAGCTCTCATTTATCTCGCTGTTATGGCCAGGCAACACTCTTGACTGTAGTTGCGGCTACCAGTGGTCGTTCCAGAAGTCAGCCATCTCTAGTAGGTCGAGGGAATGTCCTTTGAGTAATACTCTGCAAAGCAATGATAATCAAGTGTGATATCGCTTTGCGCCTTGAGACCACTGGGGATGTTTCAAAACTCCGTTATATGCATTATATCTTCCCGAATTGAACAAAGGAATTAACAACAAAGTTTTCAGAAAAAGGCATGATTTGGTTTGGTGTTTTTGCCGTCTGTACATATTGAACGTTTGGCGCACGCAATTCAAACGCAACCAATTAGTGAAGTTGGAGAGAATCTTCAAAGGCTTCATTCGCCTGGGATAGTCCGGCTCGTTTGTTCTGTGGATGGGCATTAAGGCTCAAAGAAAAAAGGTTTAGAAGAAAATCAAGCAAATACCTTCATCAGATTAGATCGAGTTATTCTTTAGTCAATCGAGATTATGAAAAAATGAAGCGGTCGCTGAGCTCGCGATCTGTCTGTTTCTGTTGATCAAGAAAAATATTCAGACAATTATCCGGTTAATGTTTCCTTTGTCTTTTTGCGAGCAGAATGTTAACTGTTATAGTAAATATTTGTGTTATGATAGGCGCAGACTCAAGTACTCAGTTGTATGGTTGCGAGGCATGGAGCGCGCGTGCTCAAGGTGTTCGTTGCTCAAGTTTCCAACCATCGATTTTTGCACAGTACCCCTGGGATTAGATGGAGTGGTCGAGTGAGGAATGTACAAGCTAATAATCCAGTATCGGGTATCGGCTTAAGGTATATTCCATCACAGCTTACTAAGTTTAGTGGGCTTCGTTGGTTGGGCCGCATGTCGAGCATGGTCAACATTCATCTCCCATACCGTGCTCTATTTTCCGTTCCTCTTCCCGAATGGATGCTGCGTGAAGGTTGACAAAAGACGTGGCAGCGGGGAATGAGAAAATGTACAGCACACGTAGGTAAAGTGGATGTCTCGTCCTCGTGGATAGGGTCCCAAAGGCCCGTCAGTCACTTGGCTGGACCCACTAAGGGACATGGCAGCAAAACGTGAACAGTGACAATTGTATTGTCACTTTCTGTCAAATCAAAATGATTGGAAAACTGTGTCTGAACCGTTAGGTTGAATTCCATATGTCGGTTGCTACTTTGCTTTTGTTTTCTCGTTCTTGTAGGTCTCCTTTATGTCCATTTTATATATTCGTTCTTTCTGTTGTAACATGTAACTGGCAGAAAGGCAGCGGTCAGTGGAACTGACTTTGCTGTTCAATGCTGAACGATGATGATGATTTGGTCCTAAGTGTCAACATGCATTGTCTTTACGGGAGGAAATCCAGGTGAACTGATTTGGTAACATCATAGCAAATTAGCAGTTATCGCCTTGAGTCGACCGGGAAACCATTTCCTGGGGAAACGAAAGCTGCGGTTGAGATCCGTTTGTTCCACTGTCGGAATGTGAGTGAAGTTACAGCTGTCTTTCGGGAAACAATGTTTCAGTTAGCATCCCTTTTTGAAATGAAGAATAAAAATGTTGACTTTCGAATGACTCGGTCATCAAATCGCTTATTTTTTCACCTAAATGCCAACTTGCTTCTGTTTTTTGTCAGCCGGAATTTGTGATTTTTGTGTATTAAATGACAGGTTAATAATGTGCTTTCTTAATTTGGACGGGCTTTTGGTTAGAAAATTCCGGTAGCCGCATCCAGTTAATACATCAGACAACATTAGATGTAACAACATAGGAGCATATAAGTTCAGTTCCGTGGATTATTGTTAGCAGGTCAGCGAAGACCTGCAGATCTCAGGTTTCCAGTTTGTCGTCAACTTCTGGTTAAATGCGCTTTGTAACTTTTTGTTTGACCATTTTCCTTAATTACAACTACAACTGGTTTGTGCATGATGTTATGGTACCGTTAATCGGAACAGAGCTTGAATTCAACGGCCAAATTCGTCTTGGCATGCGTTCGATTCTAGCAGGTTATTCTCAGTCTTTCTAATTGTTAGCTCTAAGAATACAATGGCCTCTGTAGCCCATGATTCAATAATCCAAATCTCATCGGTTGCTGATGGAGCACAAGGATTTCCTGCATCTTGAAAAAGTCGCTCGATTGTGATGGGAACACTAACCCCTAGATATAGAAATTAATCATTATGCTTTAGGTTTTGAATTCATCCAATCCTGGAATGTATGTATTACTCATATTGCTACACAGTTTCTGAGTAGTGTCCACCTGACGGCTTATCGCCTAAGTGTTTATACTGATGAATACTCCATGATATATAAAGATAGCACTTGAACCGCGGCCGCGACCATGTAGGATTTGATAAAATTCTTGTTAGAAGTTTTAGAATCAATTCACGACCATTAGGTTTTAACAATCAACTATACCTCTCGATTTTTCTGTATTCTTGAACTTCCTTTTTCCGACTAAATTAAAACTAAGTCAAAATTAAAACGCATTTATTTCCTCCTGTATGAAACAGACCTATACGGTATGTAAGCCATAATTACCACATCAGGTGTGTGATTGCGTTTGTTTTGTGTGAATTGTACTGTCAACTGGAATCCCTCACTGTAATATTACCCAGTGGTTCAACTTTTTTGTAACTGATAACTTATTGTATTTTCCTACGTAAAATGTGGGCAGAAATGGACGAAGAAGACTTGGACCCAATTGAATTACAGTCATTTCCGTTACTCCGGTCCTGCTTCGACGAAATCGATCAAGATTTAGGGTTTCTTATCGAGGTCAAGTATCCAATGGAATACAAGGTGAGCTCGGTAAACTTCCTGCTCACAGCCAATTGCATGTGCTTTCAGAATTTCGTTTGTGTTTATCAGTTACATGTCGAACATGAAAATACCTGCTAAACATGTTATCCGAAAAAAGTTAATCAGTATTTAGTTTAGCGTCCTAGTCATCTTGGTACGAAGGTCGCTGGCTTTGTTGGGTTACATACCAGCGGTGTGTGCTTATGGCTATCCTGATATAGGATGTCTGGTTTCCACCGTTGACACGGAAATATCATTGATAAAAGCCCAGTACCGATAATCTTGATAGGCCTAGACTGTAACTGTAGCAAGTCAGTTGTTATTGTTGGCAGCACGGTAACAACTGTGGCTCCTTGCAGCCGTAAAATAAGATTTAGAAATTGTTACAATTGGCTATATTAAGTCCAACAAGGAATTTTCTTACCTCCAGACTAACATTTTGTCGGCGTAGACCAGCGTCCATATACTACGCTGTTCGATCGTAAACGTTGTTTGGAACTTATTAATTCGTACGGTCTTAGGCCTTTTCTGTCTCCACTCGGCCATCCGCCCACTGGGTGGCTTCCTCGGTCGACCTGTATATCTGCTGATAATCAGTCTTTTTTCCCTTATAGACAGGATCGTCGAGTAGTAGATACAAGCTGCTTGTAGGCGGTGAATCAGTCCCTTTGCACGGATGGCCTTGTAACTGCATATATCTTTTGCTAAAGGTTCAGTACACCCGCCCATCTACGGTCATCACATATGACGTCCCTTGCCGATTATGGTCACAGTCGGCCAGCAAACTAATCAAACATTCAGTTCCTAATGAAATCCAGTGTCATTTGAATAATGGAAGTCATTTTGTGTTATATTACAATTTAACATGATATGATAGTTTATTTCGAACCACACCTCTTCTTTCAGGCTGGTGGATCGGAACTGAGCAATTTCTTTGAGTACAATTTCTACGTTGACACCATATTGCGCGAGATACTTTTGCACGCTGGTTCCCGAAGAATTTTACTTTCTTGTTTTGATCCGAATGTATGTGTCATGTGAGTAATACAACCTCCTTCTTGTTTGCAACACTGGTTAAGTTTCCCACATGGTTTTAGTTTGCTGGTATTATACCGTCGCTATTTGAACTCACCTCCGAGGGCTTTTTATTATTGGCGATCCGATGATCCGTCATCATGGTTAGTTTAAATGTGAACAATTTCTTTCCTCGTGATTGTTTTTCAGTTATGAAAAAGAGCCACTTTTTGCCTTTCCAATCCAAATGTGATTGATACGGAAGTGTAGCTGACAACACGCGTGTATCTTTACTAGTATCTGCTGGGTTTGTGCTTTGTATTCCTACTTTGTAAGAAGCATTATCCTCAAAGTTTTTTGAATTTGTCTGTCACCCTCGCAAAAGCTACTCGAAAGCGAACACGAAGTAGCTCCCAGGTGCACGTCGAACACTTCCAATGATGTTCATATCGGATTCTACATAAGTTGACCACATTTACAATTTTTGAAACAGCTAGGATCTTCAGTGAAAAACTATTAAGAGTTTTGGACTTCAGTTTGTTTCCCTGTCTTATGTGTGTATTCATTGTTCCAGCTACTGTGTCAGCTGAATATTTTCCGTAAACTTACACAAAACGGCTTCATGAGATTCAGCTTCAAACTGTTTTCACGATTCCATAACGCATTTTTATATTCTGAATTAATGGTTTTGACTGTGACCTGAATATAATTGAGTAGACTGCTGGAAATGTATTCACAGATCTCGTAATTGTTGTTTCCATAAATTCGTTGCCGCTTAAGGTAGACAAGGAATTTTACGACTAGTCTCTTACCGAATTTGCGGCTTGCAATGTGAATGCGCTCCCTGATGTTGACCCATTCCGGTTTTTACCCGGAACGATGACAGACCACAAATTTCCAATAAGAAATTTCAACTGCTTCTTCCTTCGCCTGTTTTTGTGCCATCATGTGAACGCATAAAATCCGAGTTGCTGAATCAACAGGCGTCAGTAGCCACCCTTGGTAGTTCTGCAATGCCTTACCAGATTAGTCACAGTTTTCAAAAGTTTATGATAGTCGTTTTTAGGCTACCGATAAATTAGAATGTATGGAGTGATGCTAAACTCTACCTGACTTCAGGTTCCGTCTTTTCCCTTGAAATAGATAGCTACCGTTTTTCTGGGAAATCGGAACTAATTAGATTAACTGGTATGAGCGCATCGATCGCAACCAGTAAATTCTGCTTTTTATCTTCAGGCTGCAATTGAAGCAAAATCTCTATCCTGTTTTTCAACTGGGTATTGCACCCGAGTATGCCGATTCTCGCCAAGCGGACTTTGAGCGATTATTCTGGTCAGCTCTCAGTCATCAGCTGTTGGTGAGTTGGGAATATCGGTGGTTTTTGAGTTGCTTTTTATTGGCGTTTATGTTTGTCACTATACTGTTTCCGTTTGAGGTAGTTCTGATCTTCTACCGGCTAAAATTTCACATTAACTTTGGCGGCTTTTCAGTCGAATAGTAGAGAAAGAAGACCAGAACATTTCGTATTACCCTTTTCAGCCGCCTACGTAAAACGATATTTATGTAAGCTTTTATTGATCAGTGACACTACATAAAACAGATCCTGATCTCATCACTAGCCGACAGAGTGAAGAAACTATGCAACGATGGTGTCTCGCGCAAACGCGAAGCGCAATGCTTGCACGCAATCCTCCGGGATAACGGTCACCCGCCAGAACTAATAGAACATGTACTAGGAGACAAAGTCCCCAACTTCCGTTGGTACAACATCCACATGGGGTATATCGGAGACACTCAAAAAGATACTTGGCTCGTATAATATCGGTATTTTCCATCATATAGATAACACAGCCTCACAAAAACCAAAGAATCTCAACGCCTACAGAACCAGAAAAAATTGTATCTATGTGCTTACCAGTAAAGACTTTCCGGTTCCGTTTACTGGGAAAACAAGCGAACGGTTAAAAACCAAAATTTTGGAACGCAGACGGAAAGGGAAATGCAGGCCGACGGACCATACGTCTTTAAAAAACTTAGAGCGCGATTCTCCAGTCACCATCATCATCATCATCGTTCAGCGTTAAACAGCAAGACAAGCCTCACTGACCGCTGCCTTCTCCCCAGAGTTACAACTTTCTACAAAAAGTGAATATCCTTCAAAATGCGCATGTTTACCTCTACTGCCGAGCTGCCATCGTTAGACAAGCAGCTGCCGAGGTATGTGAAACGGTCCACGATCGTTAGTTCCTCTCCATCCAGTATCAAGTTGGGCATCACTGTCTTCCAGTCTTGTGACAGCATTTTACACTTTGAAGGTGCAAAACACATGCCAAACCGAGCAACCGACCTCGAGAGTACCTAGTGCGCGTTGTGCATGGTCCGCAGACTCGAATAGGTACACAACATCACCTGCGTAATCCAGATCACAGCTTCCCTCTATTTCCCAGTTCGATTCCTACATCCCCGGGGACCTCCCAAGGCATCTTCTCTCACCTAGTCCATGACGAAGTTGAACAGGAATGGAGGGATGGGACACCCTTGTCGAACGCCACTAGTCGTTTCAAATGAACTTGATAGTTCGCTTTATACCCTCACGGGACCATAGGTATTCGAGTACAATGCTCGCAACAGGTTTACGAACTTCGTTGGCATACCGTTCCGGTGGATAGCACTGAGTAGTGCTGGTCGATCCACTGAGTCGAACGCACTTTTCAAGTCGAGAAGGACTACGATCGTAGGGCGGCGGCACGTGTGACGCGTTTTGAGTATTTGGCGAAAAGTGAATATTTGGTCGGTGGAACCTGGACCTGGATTAAATCCGGCCTGTTGTTCGCAGATGTTATTCCCGCGAATCGGTGCCAAACGGCGCGGCATTATCGAAGCTAACACCTTAGTAACTGTCGAAATTAAACTAATCCTCCGGTGATTGCTACAGTCACTCTGTGTGCGCTTCTTGAAGATGGGTACAACCGGTGACTCGCCCCACGATAACGGAATACGTTTCTCGTTCCAAATATCATGAAGTAAGGAGGTAAGTGATTTCATCAGGGCTTCCCACCCAATTCGAAAAGAACTGGGGGGAGTTCGTCGAAACCGGCTGCTTTTCCCTTCTTCAGAAGTCGTATATTTGACTGTACTTTCAATTCCGTTGGGGATCAAGTGACGACTTCCAAGGATTCGCAGCTCCAGAAGTCGGCTTAAATGCGTTCGCGTGTGGCCAGTTAAAGTGATCCTTGAAGTGCTGTGCCCAACGGTCCAGTCTTTGTTGTCTACCACGGATGAGTCCTCCATTCCTATCGCACAGAGACTTCACTAACCGGAGTTCGCCGCTCACCGCTTTCGCGTATAAGCTTAAATAGTCTTTGACTGTTACCTGAAGCAGCCGCTTTGTCCATCTCTTGGGCTACCTTAATCCGCCAGTTTTCATTGTCATTCTTAAGGCTTATCGTCAACCGACGCCGANCGTAGGGCGGCGGCACGTGTGACGCGTTTTGAGTATTTGGCGAAAAGTGAATATTTGGTCGGTGGAACCTGGACCTGGATTAAATCCGGCCTGTTGTTCGCAGATGTTATTCCCGCGAATCGGTGCCAAACGGCGCGGCATTATCGAAGCTAACACCTTAGTAACTGTCGAAATTAAACTAATCCTCCGGTGATTGCTACAGTCACTCTGTGTGCGCTTCTTGAAGATGGGTACAACCGGTGACTCGCCCCACGATAACGGAATACGTTTCTCGTTCCAAATATCATGAAGTAAGGAGGTAAGTGATTTCATCAGGGCTTCCCACCCAATTCGAAAAGAACTGGGGGGAGTTCGTCGAAACCGGCTGCTTTTCCCTTCTTCAGAAGTCGTATATTTGACTGTACTTTCAATTCCGTTGGGGATCAAGTGACGACTTCCAAGGATTCGCAACTCCAGAAGTCGGCTTAAATGCGTTCGCGTGTGGCCAGTTAAAGTGATCCTTGAAGTGCTGTGCCCAACGGTCCAGTCTTTGTTGTCTACCACGGATGAGTCCTCCATTCCTATCGCACAGAGACTTCACTAACCGGAGTTCGCCGCTCACCGCTGTCGCGTATAAGCTTAAATAGTCTTTGACTGTTACCTGAAGCAGCCGCTTTGTCCATCTCTTGGGCTACCTTAATCCGCCAGTTTTCATTGTCATTCTTAAGGCTTATCGTCAACCGACGCCGAAGCTGTCGACGTATCTTATTCACCTCTTTGTAATTGGGGAGCTGGCGTTTTTGCTCTATTAGACTCGGCGACCCTCGCGAGATCCAATGCCTTTGATGAAGATTGCACCTAGGACCACATGCGAAATCTGCTGCCGAATACATCGCCTGCTTGATTCGATCCCACTGCTCGTCGGAGTTTTTAGTTCATCGAGAAATTTGTGTTCGTAGCCGTTGCGAACAGCCGAATCAGACAGATTTGATGGCCAATCAGGTTTGTGGCCTACGTTGATGGCCGTTGACCTGCAGCAAAAATTGCATTAAAACTAATGCATGGTCCGATTTGACGTACGTGGTCCAGTACGATCTACAGTTCTAGACAGAACTGCGCCAATGATAGCTTACTGCAATATGGTCGATCTGACTCCGAGTACCTGTCTGGTTAGAGCGCCATGTCGCCGTGTGATGCGAGCTGTGCCGGAAATTCGTAATGGACAGGGACAAACGATTGTCTGCACAAAACTGGAGAAGTCTTTCTCCGTTATCCGTTCGCTGAGCAGGCAAGGCTCATCGCCCACCTAAACAGGACTCCGGTGCACCCAGTTTTTCAACTTGTGCATTAAAATCACCTGCTACACCTACTACAATGTCAGAGCGTTTGCTCTTCCGAACAAGAGTGACGAGGTCATCGTAAAACTCGTCTTTCTCCATGTCAGTGCTGCAGTCTGTTGGAGCGTATGCCGAGATAACAAATAAACTGTGCTTAACACTGCTATCCTTCCGGACGCCGACTGATCCCTGCAGTCTCATGGCACACAAGCGACTGTTGACTGGGATCCAGTCTAGAAGGGCTGCTTCAGCCTTCTCACTCAAGACTATTCCTACATCGCGTTGACCCACAGCTTGAGCCGCTTCGTCTCCCGAATTTTGCCGGAAAAGCCTTGACGAGACATTAGATGCAGTCAGTTGAATTACTCTACTTGGATCCTGAATTCGTGTTTCAGTGACGCAGCAAACATCAATCGAAAGTGAGTCCACTGTCAGAGCCAAACACGCCTGTTGGCCAGCCTGCATTAAAGTGCGCACATTGAAGAAACCGAGATTCAGAGACTGACGAGGCTTGAGAAAATGTGAGCTGACAGACTTTAAGCCACCTACCATACTATTTGACATTGAACTGTTGCGAGTGTAGGGCGTGTTATCAGTGGGACACTATGGGTAAGCAGAAGGGGCAGAGAGATTGGGTTGGAGACAGAAGAGGACAGTTGAATAAAAGAGAGGGAACTCTGAGCAGTAGCATACTTATCACTACCCACCCCACCCGTGCTCGATGCAATGGGCAGCGCGGTCCTGATTATCCTGCGCGACGACCGATGCAGTATGGAATTATTTGTAGGCGTGTAACTCATGGGGAATAATGGACGGGTACTGCTAGGGAGTCCAGCCGCTAAGCAGAAGAACGATTAGGGTTCTCAACCAAAGCCTTTGGTTCTGACAAGAACCTGACCGCAAGGCAGCGGGGCATGGCTGAGTGGAAGCCCATCTACTTGGATCAATTAGTCTTCCACTCGTTTTTCCGACTTAGCTGCTAACTCAGATCAACCCCCGACTTGGAGGACCAGGCGACTACTTCGTCAGGCCTCTACCCATTGACCTTCCAGGTATGATTGGATCTTCGGCCTGAGATAAGCCATCCTGTATAGCTCGTTGGATCATGGGGGCACGCAAGTCGTCACCACCTGAAGTTGAAGCCTTTTTGTGAGGGCTTTCTCCAGTCGTGCTTCATGCTCTGTCTTACGGCCGTACTAATGACTGGA
This sequence comes from Fasciolopsis buskii, assembly GCA_008360955.1. NCBI lineage: Eukaryota > Metazoa > Platyhelminthes > Trematoda > Plagiorchiida > Fasciolidae > Fasciolopsis > Fasciolopsis buskii. Next base: position 35,301 of record LUCM01011463.1, read on the forward strand.
ATAGCACCAGAGTACTCCCGTGCGGATTTCGCACACGTCGAACGCTTTTAGGCCGAGGCACTGACAGTTCCTCATCTTTTGGGTCTTAACCGGGACGGTGCAGAGATCTCAGGTATATTCATGGCGCTGACAACTATTGGGTTAGCATCCAAAAGATCAGAATGTCCTCTTAACCTCAGATGACCCCAAGATTACTGACAGAGATAATAGGAACAGGGAGGAAATGTCCATCCTCATACTTCATACACCACATAGTCATGCAGAAAATAAACATGCACATGAACGCACCTTGTTTAACATCAGTTTTTCTTAGTTATCATTCCAGTTCCATTCACGTGTTAACCAGTCTTGAGCACGGGTATCTGTGATAACCGAGACGTCGGAATGATGGCAACTTTTCCGGCCACGTTGTTACTGTTTAATAAGTTTACGTAAGAGCTATCCACATAGCACATAGTTAGTTAGATACTTTGCGAACCGAACTCGGTTCTGATACTGTTGTATGATACTCAGTTCACCACCATCCTGATCACTTTTTGTTTTCACTTCAATTCAATTTGGAAATGCTGTTTACCTCGTCCGGAGGAATGAATTTTCAGTAGAGCACTTAGCAGTTTGTTCACAAACACTAGCGCTTGTTAAGCATTTAAAACATGCTTGACCATAACAGCGGCGATTCGATGATAGTAGCGGAAATGGGTTAAACCAACGTTTCTCAATTGGTTTTCGGTCAGGGTGATAACCTTGGAATATCTTACAATCGTACTGTCCGGAAAATAAAGCAGCTCATGTTTGTAGCCAGTCGATAGTGAAATTGCATGCTTGGAAATAAATGTGCAATGCACTACCTGGGCCCAATAAGCTGTTGAGGCAGAGACAGTCTCATGAGAGTGCCCAGTTACCGTAAGGCCAAAAAAGTGGAACAGTTTACCGCTCATTCATGATGTAGCCTTCAGATCACCGCACAACATAACACTTCATTCGGATATCGGAAGAAATGACATGAGCCGACTAAGATAACGCGTCACGCAAAAGTAAATTAAACTTTTTATCAGTTATGACCAAACCTACAGGCGGATAAAGTTAAACAAAATATTTCCATGATTATATTACTAATGTGTTCAACCCATATAGTTGTTACCTCCATCAGACTATAGATGTTGCCTCATTAGTAAAATGTAAAAGCCACTGAATACTCTTGTTTTGGGGCATATCTCTTCTCTTTGCATTTACAATGAGGATGCTATTCTATTTAGGAACATTAAAATGCAAGTAAAGCAACGAGGATTAAAGAGGGAAGAGTTAGTAAATTCCGCATATCAAGAATCACCTGGTTGATTTTGTCTCAGTGCATTTTATCTGTAGGTTTCTGGCAACTTAGTGTGAACTGTCGGTAAAGAAGGGAAATAATCGATCCGACCGCAACTGTACGCCAGTTATTGATTTAACCATTGATCCAGAGTAAGCTGTTTTCGTAAGATAACCAGTTAAAAAGAAAACAACTTATGCTGGTATAAGATAGCAACGGATTTCCGGTGATACAAATAAGCGCATTAGTGAGATTAGGAAAGGTTTAGCGGTTTTTTCATTCGGTCAATTGCAAGTGAAATAATGTTGACTCAAACTAGGCGTCAAGTGTTCGCCACTTCCTGCAGTATGCAAACTGGTAACTGTAGGAAAAATGAATATATTCTTAAATCGGTGACCGATCCTCCTGTGAAAACAACATCTATTAATTTGTCAAGTATCGCATCCGAACTTCTCGTGGGCGGTTAGAACTTACCAGGTGGTCATACCTTGGATGAAGTGTCGTCGTCGTTCACGCAGATTGTTCGATTGGCGTTCAGCCATTTCAAGGGCCTGTGACGTCGACTTCATACCAGCCTATTGATCTGAAATCCAGCAAGTGATGATTCATCGTGCATCTTTGCTCGACCATAGGTATACTTGCAGAAGGTTCATGAACTTCTCCGGCATAAATTTCCGATAAGGAGTACCGAATAGCGCTGTTCGGTCGACTGAGTCGAAGTAAATTACGATTGTCGATGTGACGCTTTTCCAGCAACTGCTTTAGAGTAAAATTCCGGTCGACGCAACCTAGACTTAGGTGAAATCGGGCTTGCTTTTCACGGATCTTGCTCCTGCTGGCTGTTGTCAGGCGGCGTAGTATTATCAAAGCTGAAGCTTTACTAAATATCCGAATTACTCGAATCCCACGATGGTTGCTACAGCCTGTGCCCTTCTTGATGACGGGTGCAATCACCAGCTCGCCCCATGATAACGGAACGTGTCTCTAGTTTCACTTGTCACGGGACAAGAAAATAAGTGCTTTTATCAAGGATTCTGGACCCGGTTTGGAAAAATCTGTGGAAAGTTCATCGGGACCGGCTGATTCTTCCCACATCAATAGCTTAATGTTCGTTCATGTGTTTAGGGTCCCAGTTCGGGCGCCCTGGATATGCAATGCTTTTGATTCTTCATCGTGATGAAATGGCTCTGTCCTTGGTTTCTTAATATTTGATTGACCGTTCCCGCAGAATCATGAACAATTTCGTGCACCATGTGACCTCCCACTTCTCTAGCAAATCTCAATTGATGTGAAATATACTGTTTGCAGAAGATGCATCTTTGACTTTTCATCTTTTATCTTTTACCTCCTTTTTTAATAAAATACCAATGCGTATCGTTTTCCGGAAGGAGACCGTGGCCAACAGATGGCTGTCAAGTGAAGAACTTGATCGGTGGTTAAAAGTTTCGAGCCCGTGACCTACACGTCCAGGCTCCACGACTTTATTCGTTGGCCACTGTCAATCTGATAACAGTGGCCCGTAACAGAATGAATTTTATCGATTAGATTACTTAACAGTTTTGCTCGTGAACTAGAATAAACCACCGCACTTTCTAACCAAGTGCAGGCAGTTTGCACATTCGCTCAGTTATTTACTTCCCGTGATCAGATGAATTCATTTCGGCGGCCGGGATCACATCCCAGTCCGACCCACAGCAGTAGGTGGCAACTCCGGGTAATTTTATATTTTTCTGTTAATTCACTGTACGACGTCAGAAGGTTAGCTAAAGCAGGATAATCTCACGGATGGAATTTTGCCTGTCTTCTTTCGTGTAGATCTCTATAACTAATATCATCACTCTTATTGTTTTTTACATCGTTTTGCCTTAATCATCAACAACCACCACGTTATCGTTTTGTTGCACACATCGCTTTCTATTCGTTTTTCCATCTTGCAGGGGGTGTGCCTCGAGAGCGACCGACTTCTGAACGTACCCAATGTTGTAAAACTAGCTCACTTGCATAATTTAGTTGTCCTGGCTTGGGGTGAAGCGGTCAATCGCTCGGAAACGAGAATGGAACTAAAAGAGCTCGGTATCGATGGTATAATTTTTGACAGGTAAGGTTCGATCAGTTTATTTCACCTTTTCCTGAGGGGCCAACTCCCACTGTTTTGCTTACTCTCTCGGCAAAGCGCACTCGGTGAATTATAAGTTTGAGGACGATCAGTTAAGCAGTCATCACGACTATAGCGACTAGCATGTGTGATTCAAGAACATCCGCAATACTATGTTTCGGTTTAGGTAACCGCAATCATGCCTAACACCCCTTACCCGACGAACAGGCTGTACCGTGTAGCTTCAAGATTCTCAAGTATGATATGCAAGCACAACAGAAAATTCAAGACAATCTCCTTGTTTGTATCATTAGCGTTGTTGTTTTATCTCCCGTATGCTGATACTTTCTGAGAAACTCAATATATGCGGATTGACTGCAGAGCTGGTAGAACATATTTGATTGCATGAAATTTTTCTTGGTGCACTACCGGTTTCAGATATGCGTGCCCGTTACTTTTTTGTGCAACTGCCTCCTTCCACGGGATAATTCGACTTCCTGGAGGTCTTTGCAACGGTCCATGCCCTTAGACTTACGACGAGGTCTGCATACCGCAAAATCCAGTTGTTGCGCCGGTCAGCCCTCTGAAAATCGACTGAAGGCCCAAGCAATCCACGTCCACTTTATAGCGCCAACCCATGTTTTCATTTGGCCACCGGGTTCATATTTCCAGCCTGATTAAGTTGGTGATTGTAGGCTCCTCTTCGTTAATTCCATTCCGGGTCGATGGAGGACATGCTTGAGTCATTGTAGGCGACATCTTTCGAGCCGAGGGACGTCCATATGACGCTGACGCACGGCAGCTTTCGAGACGTGGTCAAACCACGTGATTTTTGCTACGCAGCGGGACGTCAGTAGTTGAAACTTCCTCACTGTCTTGTATTCACCACTCTTATTGTTTATATTTCGCATGCGCACGTAATTACTAAGCGAACAGCGGCTCAGTAGATATGTAGCTACGTGTGGAGGCACATTTCACCGCGAGGTCATATTGTTTTGCGAAGCGGTAGTAACGCTGTCTTGGTACAGTCTTTAAGGAAAATTATCTCGTTCCTGTGCTGGTTGTTTGGTTTTATTGTAGAACCCAGGTACTTGCAATGATGCCTCTGTTCTATAATTTTGGTCTTCATGTGGATGCCTTTCGAACTTGTGGGAAACCTATTTTCGTAAATATTTATCCACAGACTTACGGTTCTGGGTTCGCCACTGCTCTCCGGTGTGGAATCGACTGCGCAGTTGCCAGACCCTCTCTCAGAATAACAATATCGTCGACCAATTCGAGTTCAGTGATCCAGCAATCGTGGTCAGGGTGCGTTCGCCGAACATGTTTGAGAACACGATGCACTGCGCAATCTATGGGATAATTGAGTAGGACTGGTGACAGAGCAGCGCACATCGAGGTCTAGAGAAACTATGGATATTCTTCGCCGCAGTTGCGGATGCGCGCCTGTGTTGACGAGTGGGGTGCTGCAAAAAATCGAGGTATTTTTCGAACATCTCACCGTGATCGGAATGAAGTAGTGCTGCACGGAAGCCGGCAGACACGCTGCGGAGAGTGGCTAGAATCGATCTTAATGCCCTAGAATTCGGCGTAGCGTGAAAACCCGGTTAACATAACCTATTCGTAGCTGAAAACACTGGTTAGGGCGTACCCGTGCGTCTTGAATAACAAGAAGGCAAAATGGTTGCAAAAAGCTTAGTCCCTTTGTGCATTAGACTGGCACCTCTGTAGTTCACACGTGGTCCTGCCTCCTTTGGTATAGCTAGTTGAATAGAGGTTGAACACGGTTCGAAAAGCTTTATAGTCTAAGACACCACGAAACAGCCTATTTAGTGGACTCAGTAGAGTTGTCAAATGAGGTTTGGAATCTTCGGATAGGATACCACCCTTACCAGGTGGTTTCTGGTTTTTAATCATTTGACCAGCGCAGATATTTCCTGATTCGTCGCGAGGCTCGAGCTCGATTTTATATTGTTCCACGTCGTGTGGTGATGCTACGTAGATGAGGTGTATGAGAGGGCGATTGAGCAGCTGACTGAAAGGTTTGGCTCATCCTTGAGGATCGGAGGAGAAATTTGTCTTAGGGGGCCAACTCGGACCCCTAGATCAACAGACCTGGTCTATAAGACACTATCATAAAACTAAGTACTTCATAGATTTTGAGCGCCGGTGACCTTTATTCCAGTTCTTATGGCTTTTGATCACTGCAGATCAGGCACTCTACACTCCGAAGAATTCCCCTACAGCCGGTGACTAAGAATTCTATTTCGTAAACTACTGTCAGAATATAACAAACTCTTGAAAGAAAGGAAAAGTCTGTAGCTCCATTAAATGAATATCACTTTGGCCACATTACAGTGCCATCAGCAGATTCTTGTGATGCCTTCCAAGGAAGATGTTTGCGAAATCAAAACTCATTATGTCTTCGACGCTGCCGCTACTTGCTTGAGGCCGCTTATTTAGGGAACCTAAGTCCACCCCATTCACGAAAAACCATCGATAATTAGGTATTCCCTTCCCGCTCTATAACGCGAGGAAGCACTAGTATCCGGTTCTATCCCTGGTGTGTATACAGTGAATAATGCCGTCAAATTTTAAAAGTGCTTCGTTTTCTGAAGGCCTTCTGAGGTTTCCGTTTGTTTTCAATCCGAACTGATGCATCATCATCATCATCATCATCATCATCATCATCATCATCATCATCATCATCATCATCGTTAAGCGGTAAACAGCAAGACAAGCCTCACTGACCGCTGCCTTCTCCCCAGAGTTACAACTTTCTACAAAAAGTGAATATCCTTCAAAATGCGCATGTTTACCTCTACTGCCGAGCTGCCATCGTTAGACAAGCAGCTGCCGAGGTATGTGAAACGGTCCACGATCGTTAGTTCCTCTCCATCCAGTATCAAGTTGGGCATCACTGTCTTCCAGTCTTGTGACAGCATTTTACACTTTGAAGGTGCAAAACACATGCCAAACCGAGCAACCGACCTCGAGAGTACCTAGTGCGCGTTGTGCATGGTCCGCAGACTCGAATAGGTACACAACATCACCTGCGTAATCCAGATCACAGCTTCCCTCTATTTCCCAGTTCGATTCCTACATCCCGGGGACCTCCCAAGGCATCTTCTCTCACCTAGTCCATGACGAAGTTGAACAGGAATGGAGGGATGGGACACCCTTGTCGAACGCCACTAGTCGTTTCAAATGAACTTGATAGTTCGCTTTATACCCTCACGGGACCATAGGTATTCGAGTACAATGCTCGCAACAGGTTTACGAACTTCGTTGGCATACCGTTCCGGTGGATAGCACTGAGTAGTGCTGGTCGATCCACTGAGTCGAACGCACTTTTCAAGTCGAGAAGGACTACGATCGTAGGGCGGCGGCACGTGTGACGCGTTTTGAGTATTTGGCGAAAAGTGAATATTTGGTCGGTGGAACCTGGACCTGGATTAAATCCGGCCTGTTGTTCGCAGATGTTATTCCCGCGAATCGGTGCCAAACGGCGCGGCATTATCGAAGCTAACACCTTAGTAACTGTCGAAATTAAACTAATCCTCCGGTGATTGCTACAGTCACTCTGTGTGCGCTTCTTGAAGATGGGTACAACCGGTGACTCGCCCCACGATAACGGAATACGTTTCTCGTTCCAAATATCATGAAGTAAGGAGGTAAGTGATTTCATCAGGGCTTCCCACCCAATTCGAAAAGAACTGGGGGGAGTTCGTCGAAACCGGCTGCTTTTCCCTTCTTCAGAAGTCGTATATTTGACTGTACTTTCAATTCCGTTGGGGATCAAGTGACGACTTCCAAGGATTCGCAGCTCCAGAAGTCGGCTTAAATGCGTTCGCGTGTGGCCAGTTAAAGTGATCCTTGAAGTGCTGTGCCCAACGGTCCAGTCTTTGTTGTCTACCACGGATGAGTCCTCCATTCCTATCGCACAGAGACTTCACTAACCGGAGTTCGCCGCTCACCGCTTTCGCGTATAAGCTTAAATAGTCTTTGACTGTTACCTGAAGCAGCCGCTTTGTCCATCTCTTGGGCTACCTTAATCCGCCAGTTTTCATTGTCATTCTTAAGGCTTATCGTCAACCGACGCCGAAGCTGTCGACGTATCTTATTCACCTCTTTGTAATTGGGGAGCTGGCGTTTTTGNGTATTCGAGTACAATGCTCGCAACAGGTTTACGAACTTCGTTGGCATACCGTTCCGGTGGATAGCACTGAGTAGTGCTGGTCGATCCACTGAGTCGAACGCACTTTTCAAGTCGAGAAGGACTACGATCGTAGGGCGGCGGCACGTGTGACGCGTTTTGAGTATTTGGCGAAAAGTGAATATTTGGTCGGTGGAACCTGGACCTGGATTAAATCCGGCCTGTTGTTCGCAGATGTTATTCCCGCGAATCGGTGCCAAACGGCGCGGCATTATCGAAGCTAACACCTTAGTAACTGTCGAAATTAAACTAATCCTCCGGTGATTGCTACAGTCACTCTGTGTGCGCTTCTTGAAGATGGGTACAACCGGTGACTCGCCCCACGATAACGGAATACGTTTCTCGTTCCAAATATCATGAAGTAAGGAGGTAAGTGATTTCATCAGGGCTTCCCACCCAATTCGAAAAGAACTGGGGGGAGTTCGTCGAAACCGGCTGCTTTTCCCTTCTTCAGAAGTCGTATATTTGACTGTACTTTCAATTCCGTTGGGGATCAAGTGACGACTTCCAAGGATTCGCAGCTCCAGAAGTCGGCTTAAATGCGTTCGCGTGTGGCCAGTTAAAGTGATCCTTGAAGTGCTGTGCCCAACGGTCCAGTCTTTGTTGTCTACCACGGATGAGTCCTCCATTCCTATCGCACAGAGACTTCACTAACCGGAGTTCGCCGCTCACCGCTTTCGCGTATAAGCTTAAATAGTCTTTGACTGTTACCTGAAGCAGCCGCTTTGTCCATCTCTTGGGCTACCTTAATCCGCCAGTTTTCATTGTCATTCTTAAGGCTTATCGTCAACCGACGCCGAAGCTGTCGACGTATCTTATTCACCTCTTTGTAATTGGGGAGCTGGCGTTTTTGCTCTATTAGACTCGGCGACCCTCGCGAGATCCAATGCCTTTGATGAAGATTGCACCTAGGACCACATGCGAAATCTGCTGCCGAATACATCGCCTGCTTGATTCGATCCCACTGCTCGTCGGAGTTTTTAGTTCATCGAGAAATTTGTGTTCGTAGCCGTTGCGAACAGCCGAATCAGACAGATTTGATGGCCAATCAGGTTTGTGGCCTACGTTGATGGCCGTTGACCTGCAGCAAAAATTGCATTAAAACTAATGCATGGTCCGATTTGACGTACGTGGTCCAGTACGATCTACAGTTCTAGACAGAACTGCGCCAATGATAGCTTACTGCAATATGGTCGATCTGACTCCGAGTACCTGTCTGGTTAGAGCGCCATGTCGCCGTGTGATGCGAGCTGTGCCGGAAATTCGTAATGGACAGGGACAAACGATTGTCTGCACAAAACTGTAGAAGTCTTTCTCCGTTATCCGTTCGCTGAGCAGGCAAGGCTCATCGCCCACCTAAACAGGACTCCGGTGCACCCAGTTTTTCAACTTGTGCATTAAAATCACCTGCTGCACCTACTACAATGTCAGAGCGTTTGCTCTTCCGAACAAGAGTGACGAGGTCGTCGTAAAACTCGTCTTTCTCCATGTCAGTGCTGCAGTCTGTTGGAGCGTATGCCGAGATAACAAATAAACTGTGCTTAACACTGCTATCCTTCCGGACGCCGACTGATCCCTGCAGTCTCATGGCACACAAGCGACTGTTGACTGGGATCCAGTCTAGAAGGGCTGCTTCAGCCTTCTCACTCAAGACTATTCCTACATCGCGTTGACCCACAGCTTGAGCCGCTTCGTCTCCCGAATTTTGCCGGAAAAGCCTTGACGAGACATTAGATGCAGTCAGTTGAATTACTCTACTTGGATCCTGAATTCGTGTTTCAGTGACGCAGCAAACATCAATCGAAAGTGAGTCCACTGTCAGAGCCAAACACGCCTGTTGGCCAGCCTGCATTAAAGTGCGCACATTGAAGAAACCGAGATTCAGAGACTGACGAGGCTTGAGAAAATGTGAGCTGACAGACTTTAAGCCACCTACCATACTATTTGACATTGAACTGTTGCGAGTGTAGGGCGTGTTATCAGTGGGACACTATGGGTAAGCAGAAGGGGCAGAGAGATTGGGTTGGAGACAGAAGAGGACAGTTGAATAAAAGAGAGGGAACTCTGAGCAGTAGCATACTTATCACTACCCACCCCACCCGTGCTCGATGCAATGGGCAGCGCGGTCCTGATTATCCTGCGCGACGACCGATGCAGTATGGAATTATTTGTAGGCGTGTAACTCATGGGGAATAATGGACGGGTACTGCTAGGGAGTCCAGCCGCTAAGCAGAAGAACGATTAGGGTTCTCAACCAAAGCCTTTGGTTCTGACAAGAACCTGACCGCAAGGCAGCGGGGCATGGCTGAGTGGAAGCCCATCTACTTGGATCAATTAGTCTTCCACTCGTTTTTCCGACTTAGCTGCTAACTCAGATCAACCCCCGACTTGGAGGACCAGGCGACTACTTCGTCAGGCCTCTACCCATTGACCTTCCAGGTATGATTGGATCTTCGGCTTGAGATAAGCCATCCTGTATAGCTCGTTGGATCATGGGGGCACACCACGTTAAGGTATTGTCTCGCTGGTACAGCTGAAGTGATCCGAAATATTTCAGGAAAATTGCCGCGTCTCCTGGTTTTTTATTGATTTCGTTTATTTGCTTTCACAAACACGCTGGGCTTGGAGTTAACTTTGCAGACGTCAATTACGTTGCATTGTCTGTTAGAAGTGTCGTCAACCGACGTTTGTATTACCCCGGTTAACGTTTCGCTTGGTTTTTCGAGAAGGACACACTGTTAAAACTAGGGCGCCCTTCAGAATAGCAATGTTTTAGTGTGCAGACGAATTAAGTGACACAAAATCCCTGGAGTTTGAAAAGGTAATCGCGCAATGAAATAGTTGTTGAAAGTTTAAGGTGTCGAGAATCCGCAGTAGTTACCACCTTTCGACTGGTCCATGGAGATCTTTTCTAGTCCTCGGTATCGCTGAACTTATTGACTAATAGAACGGCTATCATTTAGGTTGAAGCTGAAACTCAAGGCGGCACTACGTGCCGTCTGGCGCATGTACCTGGGTTTTGAATCGGGGAAATTCAAGAAATATTCCTGGTTAGCCATGCATAAAATGAGCTGTGACTCACTAAACAAGTGGTTGCGGACAAGCAGCGGCGTTGTCGTTAATGTGGTCAGTTTTCGCATGACAAGCATTATCCGCGAAACATACCACGAGTTCGTTCGCGGCACGGGCTTGGCGAGTATATCCCACCATCTAAATAATGCCATTGCCCATTGCTGTGTTCCACTAAGTCTGCAGAGCTTACCGGAAAAGCTCAATAATCGACCAGTTAGTCACCAGCTCATCTGAAACAACACTGCAGATCATGCTTGTCTGCGCCAAGCTAGAGGTGCAACCTCGAATAAAAGAGGCTACTGTGAACTGACCGTCCCAATGGTACAACAACTGACATAGGAACCTTGGACTACTACTTCTGTTTCTCCAGTGTGCAAGATCTGTGCATGCCGACCCTACTGTATTCATGCGTCAGACAGGTAGTAAGTAGACTTTATTTCCTTGTATCCTACTCTTTGATAACTCTTAGCAACCATATGGATCTGTAGCTTAAATTCGGTTTCTTCTCTAGGTTGGCTGTTTCATTTATGCTTTACATTATTCCTACGGGTCATTTTATCTTTGTTTCAAATCAGCCTGGGCTTCTGATGATATCAGTTGTTTTTTCCAATTTTCCTCATTAGGTTGCACGAGTCTCGAGAAAAAGGCACGCTCAGCGTTTTCAAACGGGATCGCGCGGCTCCTTCTCCGTTGTGCCAGGACAGTAATGACATAAACGCTTCCGCCGTGGCCCTTCATCTTCTCGACGTTAACGGTACCTATACTCATGACAAAGTCCCTCCGACACTGGGCACCAACGAACCAAGCAATAAAGGCGCTCTTGGGGTTCCGCCTAATGCTCGAGTTGCATCTACGCACGTGGCTCTAGTTAAAGAATGTGTGATGTTTGAGAAGCTGTCGCACACAAACTCGACTACCACATGTACTTCCTTACCACCGACTTCATTAGCAACTTTTCAGCCAGATTCTTCATCCTCATCAGATACGGAAACAACACTAAAACTCATACAGTATTTACCAGCGAAATCTGAACGGGGTCAAGGCGAGCAAAGCTCGGTGCCGCAACCAGAAGTGAAACCGTTGCAGAATGCTCAGTCGGATGAAGGAGCACCAGTATTAGGTGACGCGGCTGTGCGAACAAAGACGTCATCTAACCAACGTGCTGTCGCACTGATTACGCTAGCTTAAATCTTCTGTGTTCGGTTTCCATCCGGTTACCAAATATGGACATTTTTATCTCAGACGAATGAAATAAGTTCTCAGGAGTTTTTCATTCGCGTAGAAAATGCCAGAGAATGTCACTCCCATGTCCTTGGTTGTGCATGAGTTTTCATCAACCCGCTGCAGTTGCTCCCAGTTCGTGGCACACTGCTGCTGTTATCAATCTGAAGATACGCCAAGGGTTGGGATTTATACAAGAGTTCCTTCAATCTTGCAGTAATTAGCGCTTATTTCAGTTTACTTCTAATACGCCATACACTTGTCTCATTCTGTGACGTCGTTACAATCCTCCGCCTATTCACGCACCGTCTACTTTCTGTTCTTATGCATGCTTCATGAATTATGTGAAGTTGGTGGACGCTTGCTAGGCGTTTCGGTAACCTGAACCTACACCCATTTTCAGCTGTTCTCTAGGCTTTTCCCCTACTGACTGGGTCATGTGACATTTCATCATCGTCATCATTTTTCGCTGTTTTCGACCACGCTTACATTACAGTATCCCACCATCGAATCCCCTCTACTTTGGTCCTTTTGCGGGTCTTGAACTATTCATAGTTCCTTCCCCCAGGGGTGTGTGAGCGCGTGCACCTATTTTATTACGTTAGTTTTCTACTTCAATCTTAGCATTTGTTCCATTTTCCATCGCCCGGCACCATCCGTGCTGATTAATTTCCTCTCTGGTTTTCGTTTTTTGCGGCTTAAGTTCATCATTGAACATCAGCACTTCTAAAGCTCGTCAAGATAACCAAGTTTTTGGCAAGTCATCTTCATTCCATCGGGCTCATTTGCGCGTCCCGAACGTCTACTTGCTCTCTTCGTCCAGAGTGCATACTTGAAGGGGACTTTGTCTTTATTTCCAGACTTTTATCTGTCTGTGTTTTGTGCTTTCATTGCCCGACATAGTCCGATGAGCTCGACTCACCCAGCTTCGACGGCCAACTCTTCCCCCTTGCTTGTATGCGCAACTTTGTTCCGGTTCTATTTATTTCAATGATTACTCATCGAAATTTATTTTTTTCGCATTGTCTTTTATTTTCAAGGTGCACAAGTAAAAATTTACGATAGTACTGGAGGTCAGAGTAAATGGGTAGTGTAAAACCGCCTACACTTTTCACTTACAGCAAGTAATGTACTGAAGATTGTCCAAACGGTGACTTCATCTATTGGCACATTACTTATTCCGTCAATGAGGTGCGACCGTATTGATTTGGACTTACGACATGAACGTATGGGATTGGATATTTCACTATGCATATTTTTAGGATGGCCTACTTCGTACCTGATGAAGTAGTGAAGAGATCACTATGCTGTTAGTGAACGCATGCATGGTTGTTAAGTGTGACTGACAATTCTAATACAAGTTGTTTTCGCGTGTGTCATTTCACGATTATCGATCGGCCTTGAAAAACATCCGGGCACCCGGCTGAAATCATTGCAGCCGCAACAATTAATTGTTTCATGTCTCCCAGACCTGTTCAACTATTAACTCATGACCACAAGGTTTCTGATTTCATATTCAATCTTGTATTATTATCTTCGGAATTTTCTTCCCAGAGTCTAGGAGTTTATGTTCCAACCTGGTCAATATGTGCATATATCCATGCGGTAGCAAGTTGGAGAATGATGTTCTTTCTCATGACTCGTAGTTAACGGGATGGCATCGATTTGTTTGCTGAGCTGGGCAATTTGGTTGCAGACATTTCATCACCAGCCGAGGTGATATCATCGGTGCTATGAACTTGTGGCTAGTGTCTGATTGCCGTCGTTCACTTTAATGGGCCACCTGGTCCTTAGTCGGTGCTACTTGGATAGATATGTTGGTCAGTTGCTTGTTTACTGTTGACATTTGGGCTGAATCAGCATCCGTTTCTACTGGCTTCTGCTGATTGGTCCTTTGATCCGATCGATAGGTGTGCATGGTCCGAAGCAACGTGTCTGTTTATCGATCTTTCCGAAGATTACCAAGCTTCGAGAAATTCCCTTGAATGCTTTGCTCTACCCTGGGCGACGATCTTCACGGTGTTTCTGGACTGAAATTAGGAAGAGTGATCGTGCCTTTTGTTGTCAATTGGTGCTCATGAACTCGTGTCCGGAGTTTTTTCCCCGTCTGCCCCATGTTGTTTCTCGCAGTTCCTACAGTCTATTCTATAGATAACGTTAGTTCGATTCTTATCAGTCATGAGTTTTGTGGTCTTCAATTGAATCTTTCGTAGGTATTAGTGATACCCGGCACTGTCTTGTTCATTGAGCGTTCTTGCAGTCCCCCCTCGCAGCATCAGTGTCTGAATCTCGGCTGCACTCAGGTTACCTAGAATTCGTAGCATTCTTTTGGTGTTTACTAGTGACGCATAATTTGTGTCCGAGTGTATCCGAAATTCCCATTCTTAAATGGCAAAGAAAGACTCATGAATCTGACAAGCGACGTTTCATTGTTTCCATCCCCTTCTGTCACATCAAGTCACCGTACAATTACGTTCGGTAGATCCTAAGCACTCGTTGTCTGTAGTCAAAGTAAATTCTTCCCCAATCACATACTATCGGGACAAATTTTCGACTTTGAAAGTCGTTTAGTCAGTTCCATCTGCTTGCATTTTTCCTCGGTTTTTTGCTTTACCTCGCCGGTGATCCGTGACATTTTGAACGGATTTGACGATAGTCATTTCTCCCGCGTCTTCACCGATGTTTGAACTCAACCCGCTAAATCAGTCTATTCGCGTGATTATCACTTTGCACTCCGTACGCACTCAGACATGCGAGTGAGCTGCGAAATGCTCGAATTATTTCATCTGGTGAATGTTGCTTTAGTTTTTCTCATTTGGGGTTTTGCTCGCTTCAAGCTCGGCAACGTTTCCCTCCATTCATCGATTCTTTTAACCACGATGAATAATTCATGCGATTTTCATGTCTCTCCCATGATTGCCACGAAAAACTGTACAGTCGTCCTATTTTTTAAGAAATCTAATTTTTCTCCCAACACGGCCTCTTTTCCAACCGATTTATTTATTCAGTGTCTAAGTGGTTTTTTATAATATCTTGAGGACTTGTACATTGGTTGACCCGTTAATGGTTACATCATATAATTTAGGAGCATGAAGCGTAATGATTTTTATTCGTGAAGCATGCCGCTTGTCGAACATGTGACACCGGTGGCTCCTTCACAGTCGGGGAAAGATGGTACCTCAGTGCTTTTTCAGTTTGCAGTGATTTTTTCTATATTTACTCCTCCACTTTTGGTTGTCCGATTAGTCTTCTCGTTCCACCAATTCACCCTTGTCTTATTAACACAGAAAAGTGAGGAGATTAAAACCCACCCCGTCCTCTGCCTCAACTGATGATTTTAATTCCGTTGAAAAGTGAATTTGGACAACATTCGAGTACAAGGTCACAGTTATGAAATGAGGCAATGAACACGATGGATCATTAACAGGACAGTTAAATATCAGTACACAGAGGCTGACGTGATTGGTGGATTCAGTCGAACTTGTGGAAGATAAGGTGGAGATTTCGAAACATCCGCCGAAAGTTCCAATAGAAACTAGGAAATGATCTGATGCACCATATTTCTACCCCAATCATATCTATTGCATGTTCGAGGTGCACGAATAATCCGGCTCGAATTTTCAGAAACAACTTCATAAGTCGTTTCTAAGCGATGGTTGATTATGATCGGTGGTCGGCGTTTCTTCTTCACTCAGCCGTACCATCTACTTGTTGATTAAGAGGACGATTCACTCGAGTACTTATCGACGGTCTGCAACGGAAAATTTGGTTTGTGCTGTGCATCTTTCGTCTACTATGCCTAAGACAGACGTATTTAGTAAAACTGACAATTGATGGCTTTGATAGGACAAAACTTAGTCCTTGAGTTCATTTACTAGTCAGAGAAGAGCCCGTTGGGGTCAGAGCGCTCACCTTAGTCTACTTCTCATCCGACAAAGCGTCACACGGAAGTCCAGTTTAAAATTATGCACGTATCTGATGGAGCAGAAGAAGACGAACCAGGATGAATAACCCAATCAGCGCCCTAGTCAATCTTTCTTTGGTGCGTCTTTTGTGGCCACATCGATTATTCGACTAGGAAACATGAATAATTTAGGGTTGATAAGAAAATGTTAAGGCAGCAGGTAAAATATAAACCAAACACGTCCCCTATCGATCGAAATGACTTCTTTAAAAACATAACTGCTTTATCACACTTCAATGGATTGGTTGAAGAAAGAAAGGTGTAACAGCGGCAATTCAGATGGGTATCGTTTGCGGAACGAGTTAACCTTTCTGTGCTAGTTGACTTGTCTTAAGTAACGCGTGAAGTTGCGCACTTAAACACCTCATGTGCCGTAGTTACTGTCCTTGTTGGTATTTGCCGCATTCATTGCTGTTATCGACTTCATATCCAGCTTGACCGGACTGTTTACTGTGCACTTTTGTTTCATGTCCGTCCAGTATTTCCTCGTGGAAGTCCAGTTAGTCACACTCATCGAAGGGGCGCGTATAACATTTATACGGCTACAGTTGTCATTGAGTTTTGATTCCTTTCGCTACAGTGTCTAGGCAACTTTCTTAATTCCTCCCAGTTTTCATAGTTTCACAGTACAAGCCACTGTCCGTCAAACTTGACGAAGTCGTCGAATTGATAGTGAATTTCTGGTGGTCTGAGCCAGGAAACAGAAAAGCAAATAGTTTTATCGTATTTTATCTGAATCTCTGACAGAATGTTTACAAAATATTCTCAGTGTCCAGAAATTATGACTCTGCAGTATTTCCCGTATTTCAAAAGCCAAATAACAATTTAGCAGACTCTTGATACATTTGGGGGAGCATTGTGTAACCTAATAAGAGCCACGGGTTTATGACGCTACTGCGCATGGAACTCAGCGTAACCGGTTTGTTAGAACTTCTAGCAGAAGGATAATCATGGCGTTCTTGCATATGTTAGAGTTGAAAATCCGTAAAAGTGATGATTTCACTTACACGCTTCGATGAAGTCGTGATTCCGCCGTTCATTTGTCCAGGGCGGTCTTAGGTTTAGAGTTCAAATATCCATGCTGAACACGAAAATGGACGGTGAAAAATCAGTGCGCATTATTGAGCTCCCCTCCCACAGGATCAATCACATGCTTGATGAGTTGAGATTAGCTTGTCTGTGTGGTGTTCCGGTCACCATTCTCGATAGATTTGGTAGTCTCATATTCAAAAAGGGATTCAGAATTAACAAAAATACGCTTACCGATCCCATTGTTCAAAAACATCTTGATGCCTGCAATGAATGCTGAAACAATTTGTTATCCAACACTCACAACTGTCTTCAGACAGGGTTCTCCAATGCTTTTCCTCATTCATCTCAGTCCAGATTTAAGCTCCCCCCTTCTCATACCTCTACTCACAGGACCAGTTTTATTCCTTACCTTGCGTGTAAATCGCTAGCTGGTAATGAGTGATCCTAGAGTTTACCTCTAGTTGTATTTTTAATGCACTTATTTTCTCCTTTCTTATTGTTTTGTCAAACCGCGTAATTTATCAAAATGCCTCTTGTTTGCATTCACCCCAAGCATTCGTCGTGAATTCTGTTTGTGTCAGCTGAAAGTTCACCCACATCCGGGCACATAGAAGCATTAGTTGAATTTGACTTGACCTTGACTGCGTTTTTGTGAAGGGGTCTCCGTTCATTTGGTCCTAGCCGAGCCTTGCAGCTTTCAAACGTTCAGTACCCTATCTGTGTGGCCAGCTCTGCTAGTGACGAGTTACTTTTCCAGACGGGAAACAACGCGGAATACGCCTGGATATGTGGGACGCAAGGAGGGTTTCACAGCATCACAACGAAAAAACGTGCATGTAGTAAGGCTTTTTGGAATGTAAGTTACATAGTTGGGACGGATCGGTTGAACCTCAAGTGTCTTCACATAGATTGACATGCATTGACGAATCAATACCATCGGCACTATGACAGAAACACTCATCGGGTAGCTAAAATGGTGCGCCAGATAACATCTACTGCACAACAAGCAAATCCTTCAATTAAAGTATTGCGGACGTATAACATGGTCAACGGAAGGGCGTCCACCCATTTAAGTGCATGAGAGAGGGGAAAGCTTTGAAAACCGTTCCACTGGATGTTTCAGTATCGGGGACTGCCACTGACCAACGGGTGAAACGACCGACGCGCGGTAGGACAAAACGGTAACCATCGGCCGGTGGCAAGGGATCCACCGGTGTCTAAGTGAACATATATATATATATATATATATATATATATATATATATATATATATATATATATAT
>LUCM01011463.1:54955-173363 GCA_008360955.1 Fasciolopsis buskii
TGGTTGTACTGTTCATCGCTGATTTTCTTGCTTTTTCTCAGAGTTCAGTTTTTTGTTGATTTTGGCTCGAAGTTCTTTGACTGGATATCCTTTCACTGGTTGGTAGACCTCGTTATCATCCAGTAATATTTTCATCTTCACCTGGTATTCAGCATTGTCGAGCACTGCTATTGCATTACCTTATTCTGCGGGGAGTATGACTATTTCTCGATTTTTCTGGAGTGCTTTTACAGCTTTGATTTCGCTATCAGGTAGGTGAATTTTCGCCTAGGTTGCGCGAGTTGTTGACAGACTTTTGCCCGTATGTCTTGGTGCGTCTCTTGCTTTAGTGCGTGCTTCCGTATTGCCGATTCAATGAAGGCAATGAACGTGGGATGTTTGGCGTTGGTGTGATTGAATGATAATCCTTTCAGTAGCACGAACTTTTCGCTTGGTAGTAGCTGGTGTTTCGAGTGATTGTAGGTTGGTTCGGCATATTGAGGTTTCGTTTGATTGAGCGCAGCGTATTTCTTGGTGAGTCTGTCCCTCAACTTTGAGCGGTTTGTGTTCGATGTGATTTTAATGATCGCTTTTATTCTTCTAATCCAGCTGGCATCTAATATGTTTGAGGCATCCCGTTCGGATCTATTTTGATGGCTTTCGTATACGCCTTTCCTGCGATGCGCGCCGTTGATCAGCTCACGATGCATCTGGCTGCAGTATGAATGTGCAATCCTACGGGCACGTTCCGAGTTCACGGGCAGGTTATACTTGATACTTTTTGGAAAAGTGTTATTCCTGAGGCAGTGATGTAGGAAGAACAGTTGTTCACGGACAGCAGTGGAACGCTTGGAATAGTTTATATATATATATATGTATATATATAAACTTCAGCAATTACCATACTTTATAACGAGGACACAAGTTGGCATATTCCTAATAAGTAGTACGCACATAAGCAAACAGGATTGTTCGGAAGCATTCAGCCGATTTCGTGGTTGCTGCTGCCCATGAGATATTCATACCCCGTAATTCTCTGACAATTTACTGGTGATTGTCCAGGTTGTGAATGCGTTAAGAAAAAAATAGCGGAAAGGTTGTACTGCGGAAATTGACACCCAAAAAATAAAACTGACTTTTAGGATATTATTATTATTATTATTATTATTATTATTCGGCACACCTTTTTAGCTGCCCGATGATAGAGGAGTACCGAGTGCATGCCCTGACGTTCGGTACAGTTTCCAAAACCAGATATGTGGTTCTCAAAACAGTGGTTATGCACTTATTATATTTACAATCTGTTGAATTAAGCTTTTACAATCAATAACTTTGGGCCAATGTATTCAGGTCAGTGTTTCCGATTCCCAATACCGAATAAGTTTGAAAATGGTTGTTGTTGTGAAATAGAAAGCCATTGGATAAGGAGAAGTGTTTCTAAGCATTGTACTTGGCAATGCAGCATGTGCGAACTTGGATGAAATCGATTTACAATTGGGCGGACTCCAGTAGCTGTTTTGTTTCTGCTGGCTGTATCAGTGACCATCCAATGGCTAGATCCTGTTATTTCCAAAATCATTCACTTTCTGAAGGCAGATCTCACTGAAACCTCAGAAGTAACGGTGACAGTGACAGTAACGTCATTAATGAAGGTTATGATCATTGACTTTCAGCTTCCTGTACTGTTTGCGAGTGGTTTTCCATCATTTCAACAGGATGAGGGAGACACGAACAACTAGAGATTGCCGGTAATAGTGGTTCTGAACCCAAGAAATCTGTTCCCAAGTACTTGAACCTAACTGGCAGTGAAAATGTAGGCTTCTTCATACAAAGTGGACGTTAATGGGCACTGTTTTTGCCTGAGGCAGCACTATTTCCTGAACTGGAAGTCCCGTACCATCAAGAAAATAAACAGTATTTTTCGCCCCACTGTTTCATAGTATCGCTGGCCAAGTGTATGTAGCAGATTAATAGTCAAAGTGCTGTTCTCTATAGCTTTGCATAAAAGAATTCACAATATGTACAAGCGTTCAGTATGCTAAATACGCTGAATATGTTTTCCTTTAAATTTTTGGGCAGCTAAATTTTCTCCATTCGTGGTATAAAAAATCTTCACCTGGTGAACTTATTTGTATTGCCATATATCAGGCTGTGCTGGGGATGCTTGACCTTGTGACGGGTTGATAATGTCAAGACCATGGTTAACGTTTCAGTAACTTATGTTTAGTGCGGAATTCGTACTAGTAAATGTCGAAACGAAATGATTGAGAAAAGACAGATTGGTATGTTGAATTGTACATACGTGTGTCGTTAGTACGAATACCATAAGGCTACAGTGGCGGTCACATGCATTTTTACCCGATGTGCCCTGAATCCGTACTTAAATAAATGCATTGGAAGACAACCAAATTTAAGAGAAAAATCACTGATTAGACTGTGCACATCAGCTGTATTCAAGCAGAGCAATATGGAGTACTTATGCACACAAAAGGACTGATTGCATTTTTTAGACTTGCAAAAGAAAATAACGGCGTTTCGTTTTCCAGAATTCACAGCAGGCTAAGAATTCCATTGAAATCAGGTAACTGGAACTTGGGCCAGTTGCCGATCGGTTGTAAGTCTGAAAGATCGGAATCTTTGTCCCTCGCCTTAGCTTGAGGCCGAGGCTAACTCACCAGAAGATTCGGTGAATCTTGGGGAACACCTTGGAGAATGCGATTCGCGACGGCGTCGCACCCACCGTGCGTGCGGAGTGGAAGCCCATCACTGTTGTGGACGTTGATCATGGCCAGAAACGTCGGCATCGCACTCTGTGTGGTTTCCGTGGCTAGATCCCTCCGCGTAACTTTCTTCCCCGCGAGTCTTTATCACGGTTCTCTTAAGTATCACTGTGGATCTTATCCTCGAGCTAGCGTGGGAAACAGTGAGTACGAGCTTGTTCTCGGGCTTACATTCCATCAAATTTCTGGCTCATGTGTAGCTCTCCTAATCCCGTTGAGATCTGTTGGTTTGACCCGACTTCTGGACAGCTGGTCATTATCATATCCCGCTGATGGCTCGGGTAGAACGATTAGATCATGTTCAGTGCCTTCAGAATGTATCTCTGTATTATATCGGTCATTATCGGTCATTATTTCTCATACAAACAAAGTTGAACTCAAGAACAAAAAATGAATCACTTAGTGCATTCAGAATGAGTTGACCACTACTACTACCACCATCACTACTGCTCACACTCCTACTCGTCCTGCCTCTACTACTAGTAGCAGCAATAATAATAATAATAATCATATTACTACTATTACCAATACTAACAATACTAATGCTACCATAATCCCAAAGGTTCTTGTTCCAGGCGAAAAGGTTGCTTGATTGCTCCGCCTGTTCTGGATTACATTCAATTCTTTTGACAATAAAAAATGATTTCATTCGGAAATGTGCAATCACTTTTTTCTTCTCCAAGCTTTCAGACACTTGCCTGTTTTGTTCTCCGGTGTCGTTAAAGTGTTTTCTGTTCCATGCAGAAACCCCGGGGTTGTTAGCTTATCCGACACTAAGATACTTAGTTCGCCAGATTGTAAATCGCAAATGACAGTCTGGGGGATCTGTGACGATCCGAATTGCGCAAGCCGGTCGTCGGCATGAGCCCGTTGGTGCTCATAGAAGTTTCTTGTTTTCTACGAGGAAGTAGTTTGCCCACATTAGATAGAGCTATCGTCTGGTTTTTCATCGTAAGCCTGTATCGGAATCCCTCTCAAATAGCGTTCAACAGGCTGCAAATTGCCCATTCAGGGCTTGACAAACATTTCACGTGACATGTTTCTCATTGAAATGCTGGTGATGACAACGTCTTAAAAAGAAAGTGACGCTCAATGAAGGTGGCAATCTTCTTGAGGCGAAAAACTGACCAGTTTCTATCAGGAACAAAACTAGACATGTACGTCAACCGTGGTGAATCAGTATACCAAATTTCTAAAGTTTTGGACTAAGTTTCGAATGCGGAATATCTACTATCCAGGGTGGCCTAAGGCAGAACAAACAAGTTACCACTTAAAGCTAATTATAAACGGAAGTTTTCAGCCAAACTAGGATATGATCATCATCGTACGGGTTTATTTTGAAAGCCGCAAGATCTAATGCTCCCATTTTCGGTTAATTCCTCCAATTAGCAACCCTCTGTATGCCTCGACCCGCCTCTTGAAAATACCGTACTTCCTTGTTCCATTAATAAAGGAATTAAAAAGAAAATAACGATGATGTCATTTCGACATATGGCTTATTTTTGGCCAAAATAAAACGTTGAACGAATTGTACTTCTCCGAGTAGTCTCACAGAGCACATTGAGGGACAATACAGTATGACAAACAAGCTGGTTTTCATTTATTCGTAATCATGCCAATGCATAACATTATATTTGATTTACTACAAATGGGAGGGGATAATAGGTTACAGTTCTAGCAGTCAATATATGTCTACTGTCGTCCGTGAGACGATTTCATACAAACGTTGAAGCTTCCCTGGCCCACTCGGCATCCCCGAAAATCTATCGAATCTCTTACATACCCGGGTCATGGGTGTGAATCACATCCCCCCAACCTATAATCTCACACACAGGTACAATGGACATATTTTGACTGTTAGAACTTTAATCTATCATCCCCTCTCATTTGTAGTAAATCATGTATAATGCTATGTATTGGTATGATTACGAATAAATGAAAACCAGCTTGTTCGTCACAGTGTTGTCTCGCATTTGTACATCGCGTAAAATGATTATTTGGGATTAGAGAAATGTCCGAAGCGGAAGATTATTTTTTGTAGAGATGAAGTATGGAAGAAGATGCGAATAATATTTTAGTTTTAAGCAGCATTTGATGGTGATTGCCGGTTCGAACATGAAGTGTCGATTGAAAATGACCTAAACCTTACAAAGTTTATTGGAGCATGGCTTATTGCATTACTGGAGGAGCAGACTAAGATACTATGGACAACCAGAACGACCAAATTCGTTGGGGATGGTAGACGTCTTGCAATCCTCGTATAACTGTTTTTGCTCTAACGCAATGAATCTTCTATATCCGATTTGTCAAGAGAGAGTCAAAAGACGTCACGAGATGTGAAAATTTCGTTTATTCTTCTTGATAGTGAACATAAAATATGACAAATTGTGATGAATACAGTGGATTAAGCTGGACGGGATGTTTTATGCCTACAGGTGCTGATGAGTTAAAGTGAACAGAGGAAGAAGGTTCCTAAAGCTAATACTTAAATTGACTAACGCTCACTGTTAGCCGCCTTCGTGTACGAGGCGTTGGATGATGTATGTTGATAATCGCAGACTGGTTGAACGTATTCCCACAAATCCGGTCGGTTCAAGGCTAAACTAGATGAGGTTTCAAAGCAATACGTTTCTGCTATCCAGTGTCATTGGTGGAATCCATCAAGACAGCCTAGAGAGGCAATCGAGGAACTCAAACAAATGGAAGATTTATTGATCCCCAACCGGATAAAGGATCACGTCGCAAATATGAAAAAGGATCTATACATGGGCACGGAGAATGAAATACTGGGTGATGTGCAGTGGTTTAAACCATTTTGTACTGCGGACAAACATTAAGGAAGCTTCATTTTCTACTCATACGTGAGTTCATATCCGAATACTTAAACAAGAAGTTGAAACCAGTCGAAACTTAAATCCTCCGTACGAGGGAGTGGCCGAAAATTTACAAAAACGCAGTTGCAGAGAGACCCATTTAGTTCATGTAAAACTTAGTCTGCTGCAGAAAGGCTCTGCGGCCTGTGGGTATATTTGTTCGTGTTCGGAAACGAATTCACCGAAACTCCCAGGTTGGCTTGAAGTCTCAGTGAATTCCGACAAAATATATTCAGTTGGTATTGATTACCTTTCAAACAAAACTGCTTCCTCGTGAAACATTTGATTTTTTGTGATTTTATTCCCTCGTAGAACTTTCGTTTATCCGTTTTTATTGAGTACATTAAGGACGTTGTCCTTTTATACACAAAAATTCTCTCTGCTTTTGAGCGGGAGGCATTTAGGCAAATTGATATACCTGCGGGATGTCCCTTGGATTCAACTTTGGCTGCCGTACTTAGGGGTGTGATCGAACGAAAGCTCCTGAACAACATTCCGAAATTCTCTTTTTAAAGAGATCTTAATTTCCCCCGTTTAAAAATATTTTATCCCTTTTGTCAGCACTCTAAATTCCATCTATCCCAGTCTTTCTGTTTCCCACAAAGAGGTAAAAGACAACCGCTAATTTATTTTTAGATATTTTGCTAACCAGATGTCCAGATGATTCGTTCCAACGTAACATCTATGGTAAAGCCACTTTGGGTGAACGTGACTTACCATTCTCTAGTTACGCACCACTGTCATACAAAAGGGGATTAGTTGGTACTCTCTAACAGTGCCGAAAATCTGCACCCCCGAACAACTGCAAAACAAAGAAAAGTTTATAAAACAAACGTTGTTTGCCATAGGTTATCCGGAAAATGTCATGGAATAGAGAAAGCTGTGTGAAAAGCTGATCACCGTAGAAAAGATGCAAGTTTCAATTGTACTGTCATTTAGAGGTAGCCCTTTATTGAAGCACGTTAACGGAAATGTTGAGACAGTCACCAGGCACGCGTATCCAGCAGTACCGTTGCGTCTGTTGTGAACAGTCAAAAGGTTAAGGCTTCAGAATCACTTCAGCTGTTTTCCTGAGCCCAAAGTTCCGTAGCTGTCTCTCAGTTTAATTGCAATTGAGGTGACGTACAAATCAACAAAACAGACGGCTGATTGACTCAACGATTATCGAAGCACCTACCGAAACAGTTGTCCAGATCGATAATGCAATAGTCATGGCCACGTACACCACCAGCGCTTTGCTCACAGAAATGGTTGGCCCTGAGTAATAGTCGACCTTGTTATTAACCCGCATGGCCTTCCCCCGCCTGTCACTCCATCTCATCAGTACCCGTAGGTCCAAAACTTTCCATCCAGCCTAATTCACTATATTCACCCCAGATTGTGATGTCTCATCTTTTTTGGGAATCGTTACCATTGAGCACTCAGGACTCTTTATGTCCCTTACAAAATCTTGGTCCCAATTAGACCATCTTCAGCGTAGTCCGTCATTGGAGTCGATCAGTTTGTTGCGGAGGCCTGTATTCAGGATAATCGGCAATGGAAATATACTCCATTATGCGGTAAAGTTTAAGAACCCGTTCGCAGACTGATCAGTTAATATATTGACTAGTGAATTCGACCCACGTAGTCGCATACCACTAAGCATGGGGACAATGTGCACCGCTGTTCATTCTTACCACGGAAGAAACAACTTTACGTAGTGATTTGAGCTTCCATGTCGCCACGTGAACAGTTTCTTAGTAGGGAATTCATTTGTTATATTCAAGTAGTTTGCTATCGACTCGGGTAAACGACCAGCATAACCAGTCCGATTTTATCTGTTCAATCATTTTGGACGGTAAAAGTTGTACCGTGTCACTAATAAGTTTAGACAATTCCAGCGTACTGCTGTTTCACATTTTTCACTTGGAACGATTTCTGATAATTCACTAAACCAGTCTACTATTTCAACCTCCAGACAAGAATTTGAAACAGATATTTTGTCGAGCCTTGCTCACACAAGTTGTCTGGACGACGCACCCCCCGTTTCGGTTTCCTTGTCTAATTTGATGGATTCTTTCATTCCACTGTCACTTTCACTGTGCTTCGTTTTTCTGTTTGATATGCTCCGGTTGTGTTTGTCTTATCGTTTTTACGTGCATGTATGGATATGCATGTATCCGCGTGTGTGGATGCCCAACTGGGTCGTTGTCTAAGTACGAGATTTTCTCAGATTGGTTGGGGGAGACCAGAATAAAAATGGACTGCCGTTAGACTCTGTTTCAGTTTCATTGGCTGACGACCTTTTGCGGGCACTATTTATGAGCTCGGTCACATTGTTCAGCTGGTCATGGTGGGTTCTTCCTATATCTTGATCTTGTCATAACTTGAAGTGCACTCTGCTCAAGTATTTATTGACTTAGGAATAGGGCGCCTTCTCAAAAAGCTGCCCTATTACAGTTTCGCCATCTATAGTATTGTACAAGAAAGGATTTGTGTGGAACTAGGATTTCATAGATGAGCACTGTATTCCTAATAAGTACCATTCCGGTGACACGAACAGCATAAAGCTCGGTTCGTCAAAAGATTTCAGATTTGTTTCAGAAATGTGCGGAATTGGGTGAAAATATTTCTCTCCTCAATAAGACCCAGCAAGCGTACATCTACTCATAAATTGCAGATCAGTGAACAGATAATCCGTATGAATTACACTGCATGAGTGTGATGGGTCACGTTTCAGTCCTGTGTGAACGAGAACACTAACCAAATGGGACTTCAGTGGCGGTTACATTTTGCATAATTCTGAAATAATGCGGGAAATGATATACCTATTGAACCTCTGTTGCTCAATTTTTATACATGTCCATTTATCATTGCAAAAGATTCTGGGTGCAATATCCTTTTTTGCAAACTAGTTGACGTCAGTTTCTAGCGTTTCGACAAGTTTTTCCTATGGACCAAGGTCGTTTCGTGCTGTTGTCCGTCAATATTAAAATGACCGGAACTCAAAGGTCAGGGACTTGCGTCGCAATTCCTGTGGGCTGTGGAATCCTGTTAACAAACTGTTTCTGGTACCACGAAAGGTGGTTTCTGTGAGACTAACCTACAAATAATGTGTTGTGGTGGGTCTGAATGCTCCGAGACTACTGGTTCACTGGAAAACAGACATGAAAATGATGAAACTAAAATCAAAAATGGTCGAACGAAAAGATCCCAAGATCCCAATGGAGGTGAAGCAGTTTGAGAGTAGTAATAATAATATGGTGATAATAATTATAATTACATTAAAAGAAATGAGTGACAAAAACATGCTGCTAAGGGAATTGAACTACTTCGCTCACTGTTCTAATAGAATGAGTCGGACAACTTGAGTCAGAGTTTTATTGTATGAATGGAGTGGGGGAGCTTCGCACAGTAATAACAAAAGACTAGTTATCTATAGGTGCGCCAAGCCACTAGTCATTGTCGACAGAATCGGAAGAGCGGGGGATCCATATCATCTGGTATATATATATATATATTCGGGACGGTTGACTTACTTTCAGTGCCTAAATGCTGCCGAGAAGACCTTCGAAGAAACCTCCAGACGATACAGTCGTACCCTGTGCTAATATTAATTCTTGATATATACGTGTGGGACCTAAAGCTGTCCCGAAAGAAAAACGGCGGTGTAGCAGAAGGGGTGCATGTAGGTCATAGTGGTCAGTGTACCATTTACAACAGCAGACACAAGATCTCAGATGTTTGGACTAAAGGTTATTGAAACAGAATACACAACATCCAAACTAATAATTCGCAAGTTAGATAACACATTCGGAAACCGTTTTATTGCAATAGGGACGGAAGCTGTGCTGCCAGTTAGATCAAGGCCAAAAGAAGGAGAAAATACAGCCGTGGTAAAAGTACAGCCAAACTGTCCAAGAAAGGAGACAAAAATAAAGGCCATTAAAAACGTTCCCTATGAAAAGGTTCTAAAAATAGCTAGAGCAGATAAAGGCAAAGTCAGCAATGGGGAAATACACAGAACCAATAGCGGTGGTCGTCCAGCTGAAAATATCTTGGGAAAATGCTAGACAAATGTCAGCCGACCTGGAGTGTGCCGAAAGAACCAATGGACACTGGCCTAGATAGGGATGACGTATATTTCCGACTAAAGCAACCTCTGTCGTACCTGTTTGCAATGTTCCCACTCTGTGATTCGAAGAAGATACGGAATCGTTGGAAACGATGCGTGCAATCACAGTACAAACTAAAGCGTTTCTTGTGTTACGAGACAGCAAAACTCCAGGACATCACCTAGAAGAATGAAAATGCACTGAGCACAACTCCAGCAGAAATAACCCAAACATGCTGCACTTACATAATTTGACTCATTAAGCAAGACGGTATGCTGGACATAGAGGAGGACAGTGGCTATCGCTACTACATTTTCGGAACTAACGCAGAGTTATGTCAGGATTATCAAGACTTTGTTCACAATCCTTCGGACAAAGGGCACCCTAATTCAGTCATACTGCATAGTAATTCGGAAAGATCAAACTAATTGCAGTTACCACCCGAGTGGCCCAATAAATTGTGGATCTGCTAGGTCCGAAAACCGACACAGTACACACATCAGCGCAAGTCCGCGTATCCGTACTGCCTGGTGTCAGTGAATTGTCTCATGGTGTGACAGCCAAAGCAGATTAGCATGATCTTGTGACTTTCTGACTGACCGTGGCTGATTGTAATCACTGGCGGCGGTCGATCAAGCCGACCAATAAATTGAGATACCACATGATGTTGCACCTATCCGTCACTGATTTGCACGCTCACTGTCCGCTAGCTCAAGCGATCGACCCCTACTGATAGATGACTGTTCTGTATTTTACTCCATGAATGTCACATGCAGGTTACGCACTTTACGCCGGCGTATCCTCTAAACCGTCACCGTAAGTCCGCACATCTTTCCCTTGGGACTGTAATGCCGGAAAGTTTACTGTTCGTTTTCAGGTGCGCAGGGGCTTGAGAAGCAGCTCAGAATATATCCAAGCCAGAGTAGCCTAAAAATGTTAGGATCCTAAAATATAATGGATGACTGTTGAATTGCTTCTCACAAATGGTGAACAGTTGAAACCACCGTAATTAATAAATGTTGTTTCGCTTTAGTGAAGCACGGGAGAACTCCGTGAGCTTTAAGTACAAACAGCTCATGTCTCGACCCCCTGGAGTGTGACATAAAAGCGTCTGAACCAGAAATGAAAGGTGGAAAATTCGAGTAAACTGCTGCAATTTCTGTGATGCTTTCAGCGAAAATCGGCTAGTGTCGGATCGCTTAGTATACAGAGTTTTAAAGTGACTTCGTAAACCTTTAATGGCGATTATTTTTCGGAACCTGAAGGATGTATACGAACATTTCAATCAGCAGTTTTTCATTCAATTTATGACAAAAATCTTTTCGCAAATGTTGACAGATTTTAGTCACAAACTCTCCCTTCCTGATTCCTACTGATTGAGAAGCCAAATCCGTCATACTTGAATTATCAATGCACTTTTGATGGGAAGGTATAACATATGTCAATAATTTATCTAGATTTTTTATCAACTGTGTTACTGGACAAGGCAAACCGTCTATGTGAAATCGTGCTTTGAGCTTTCCCAGTAGCCGTCTTCATTTTCACGGGTGAGCGTAATTCACGCGGCCACGTGCAAAGGGAAGGAAGAAGAGTGAAAAAATCATTGACGTTCCCTTTACAAGGACCAATTTGCAGATCAAACTCGAACTGAGACTTCATTTTCCTGAACGGTCTCATCTTTTATTGTGCCAGTAAACATGGGGCTTTGCATTAGGCAAACCCGACAAGAATCATCGTTTGTTCCAGATATCAGCCGTAACCCAAATATTTCAACAGTTTGATCCCACGTGTGACTGAAGAAACTAGCCAACTCGGAATTGCATAATGAAAGTGATAAGGTGAAAGTATAACCAATGACCAGGAGACGACACTGCTTCATTTACCCTCAAACATCATTGTAGTTTCTTCTCAGGTTCGAGCGCATTGCTGCACAATAATGTACTTCAATAACATTATCGTTGCAATGTTTTAACTTTTATGAATGAGAAATCTGTAGCAAACCCCAAAAGATGAATAAAAAACCTTGATTGTTATGGCTGAACCATAAATGTACTTTGATTCCCACATCGTAAGTGCTTCAAAGATGGATCCAATGTTTATCGAAAATCATTGGTCTCGTTGATGCAAGTCCGAATCAATCAGAATAAAATGAAAAGATTTTGAATTTCTACGATAGAAACAAAGGTTCGGTCCTTGTCATATAATTTGTCCCATCTCAGTCCCCCACGTTCACATATCCGACACCGGGCTTGACAGGAATGGGTTTAATCATTGAATAGGGATGGTATCAATCATAATGGACATGCAAGCAGATTGCCATGATTTTTCAAAACCTAAGCCATTAGCTCACATTGTTCGATCGTAGAAATTCATTAAAAAATTCAATTCAGACTAAATGTAGATGAAAATATGCACGCAACTAAAGACAGAAAAAGGTGGAGACTAGGAGACAAAATACTGGACAGAGAGG
Source organism: Fasciolopsis buskii (assembly GCA_008360955.1). Taxonomy (NCBI): domain Eukaryota; kingdom Metazoa; phylum Platyhelminthes; class Trematoda; order Plagiorchiida; family Fasciolidae; genus Fasciolopsis; species Fasciolopsis buskii. The sequence goes on from LUCM01011463.1 coordinate 67,152, forward strand.
CAGAAATGGGAAAAGATAGATTGCGAAAAACGTAAGGTTAGGAAGTAAAGTGCGAAAACAGATAGATGGATAGAATGTTTGACTTATTGACTAAGTGATAGACTGGTATATGGATAGAAAGATAGGTAGGTAGATAGTTAGAAAAATACCATTGGACTGATCGATAGATAGATAGACAGACAGACAGACAGATAAATAGATAGATAGATAGATAGATAGATAGATAGATAGATAGATAGATAGATAGATAGATAGATAGATAGATAGATAGATAGATAGATAGACAGATAGATAGATAGATAGATAGATAGATAGATAGATAGATAGATANGTGATAGACTGGTATATGGATAGAAAGATAGGTAGGTAGATAGTTAGAAAAATACCATTGGACTGATCGATAGATAGATAGACAGACAGACAGACAGATAAATAGATAGATAGATAGATAGATAGATAGATAGATAGATAGATAGATAGATAGATAGATTACTAGTTTGATAAATCAGTTGAAATTGTTTAGGTAGAACAATGAGTAGACCTGTATATATATATATATATATATCGGCAATTAGTTTCATTTACTGATATTTTTATAGATGGTCTGCATGGATATATTTATTTATCCACATATTGTTTTTATAAGAAAAATGTGACGAGTTCTAAATAGATAGATGTCAGTTTTTTGGTGCATTGTTCGACAGAGATGCAGACGGAAGCTTGTTGCTTGATAGATCGATATATCTGAGTTTGTCCTGTTTCTCTGATATCCTTCTATATTTATCTTTCTCCCGATTATGCTTGTTGCACGTTGTTTTAAGTGTTCGTAGTTTTGGACCAGTATCTTGCGATCAAAGATCAAATCTGACTGCCCCTTAGAAAGTAATCATGGAATTTAGCAAGTGATTCAGGAACGCGTCGTGTTGTTGCATAAATATATATTAATGATGCAAGAACCAAGAGCCTAGGTCGTCATCACTGCAACAAAACCTGCGGAATCTGCCATCGGAATCACCTCTGACGTAATGTAAAGTGATTGGGTAGAATTTCGCTGAAGTAAGCTCGCAAAACGTTTATTTTTAATGGCGGCTGTATTTGCGTCTGTGTTCGACTAAACTTGTTAGCACAGCAGACAATTAAGAAAAACTCGAGTCCCGACTTGATGCGACAAGATATTTTGTTTGGAAATTTTTCTTTCATGTCTGACAACAGATATAACTTGGCTAATATTTTCTTCTTTTCATTCCACACACTAAATTTTTACTTAGAAAGATCATACAAGACGAGCAAACTCGTTTTCAAAAACAGGCTTGTCAAGGTTAACATAATATACGCAGAAGAAAGTATACATGCCGAAGCAATGTTTGTGTGTCAGAAACGATTGAATACCCATAAAACTGGTCTTAATGCAATTGGGAAAAAGTCGGGTACTGGATATAAATGTTCTGTGGTTGAAGGTTAGTCCAAAAATGACCACTGTATCATTAAACGCTTGGTACATGGGCACTGTAGAGGTTACATGTCCCATAGTCTCCGGAGTCCGCTGCCCTAAGGAAAGCGACGGGCTGCCAAGACTCTTAATTTTGAAAGAAAACTTAACCAGAGCAAACCCCAACAGACCAGGTATGGGAACGAGAAGGGCACCAGCGAACTGCGGCCTACCGATTCCACATGTGAAGACTTATTCCATCTGGACATATGACAAACTACTAACATCTGTTTTAAGCACTTCCCACAGGCTAGTTTAGAAAAATTTCTGGGCCCTAGCAACTAGCTTTCAATATCAAGGTCTTTCGAATTACGATATAATCGTTGCAGCTTCTCAAATTGTTGAATACTGGCTAAGATATGGGTTTGGTGCGCTAATCAAGCTCTGTAAGCTAATTTTAAAGAATTTCCACTTATTTGACTCCGGTGTCGCCAAGATGCATTACAATCAAACTGGCAACGATTTTCATGCTCTTCATATCCAGCCAGTTATTTTTCATCTATGCCATGGCTGGATTAGAAATTCACAAAGACAGTTCGTCAGGTCAATGTCTACACTGTACCTTCGTCCTCTCACTATGTTTTAGGCAGGGTATAAGTGCAACGTTAAGCCAACTTCTGTTAGTCGAAAGGAAAGACGTATTATGTTACTCGGTGTGATAGTCTTTAACTTTTTTATGCACTTCTGTTTCACCCCACTAACCTTAAGCTAATATGCTTTCATTTCGGGTCCTGATTTGCAGCACCATCTACCCAACCGGGAAATGAACTCCGGATGGTGAAATAATTGATGAAAATAACAGTGTCGAAAGGAAAAATGTTTTGTCTGGATGATACGTCTTTGTGGCGGAAGACCATGCTTTATGAACGATAGGGTTCCTCATATGGATATGCGTAAACTTTGAGCCTGAGGCTCGGACTGGCATACAAACACATGAGGTCCTAGTGGGTCAGGAGTGGTAGCCATCTGGGTGACGACGATCTGTTTTTATTACCAAAACGATCTGAGATTAAAGGCTAATCTTTTTCGGGTGGCAGACGCTTAGTCGACTGCCCACAGACGGTGATACAAGAACACTGCAAACTTCTACTTGTCCGCTGATTTATTACTTGTCGTGTCCTGTCACCTGGGGGGACTGGCCCGGCAGTGCAACTGGACCTCCACGGAACAGTTCACGGCTTAGGGTTCCCCTATCTTTTTGTCATTTTATGGTCTAATCGTTTATATCGGTTTTCCGAACATTATTTGCTTCAGAGAAGGCCATGAATCGACAGGGTCTATCCATCGCTTTGCGCAAAGCATGCCGGAACCTGAACTGCACCACTCCAGTAAAGCATCTAATAATTGAGCTTAATGGCGCAAAATTCCATACTCAGCCCTGGAAATGTTGACGAAACTATCCCATTATATCCTGCCAAAGCTGCCAGTACACTGGTCGACAAGTGCACTACCCTTCTAAACTTTGAGGAAAAGAAGATATTTAGGCAGAGACAGATTTATGTTATTGACCTTTCACGTGCACTTTTTCTTGAGCTTCTTTCGACCTCGCTAATCACGGTGTTGAGCGTTTTGACCTGACGAAACCAGAGAGTGTTGTTTGTCCATTAAACAATAATCCTGTCTATTTACCCTTTTATTGTTCATGCGACATTGGCAAAATTGCTTGGTGCAAAAGTGTTAACTGATTTGAAAATTTGTGCTAGTCTTGGCTCAGGTTATTGGTTTTCATGGAGTTCCGATCGCTGAGCTTCGAGTTTTCATCCCAAACATCTAACCATCAGTCGAGGTGATGAAATATTCCCAAGCTCAGCGATCAGAACCCATGAAGCAAAACGCTTCCCAAGATTTGTGAAGCCATGGTTATAAAACACCGAAGTCAAAGGCCACCTTGAATCAAATGGGTTGAGAAACCCAGTAACCAGTTCATTAATCTGCCTTATATTCTGAGCAATCGAGCTGGTCTGCATCCAATTATATCATCCTAAGGAACTATGAAAAAACATGATTGAACTCCTATGTCGGGAAATCAAGACGGGCTCACAAACCGGTTTAGGAGGGGAAGAATAACACGCGGTTCAGACTCAGAAATATTGTGAAATTGAGCAAAAGGTCAGAATCACTATGTATCGGCCTAATTCAAGCACAAATATGAATGCACTCCGGTTTTCTTGACACTTTCAGAGGATGGTAAGGAAGTCATTCAAGATCCTAACAGATCTGCGAGAATAACGATGGAAACAGATAGAACAGAGAGTATAATCAACATAACTGTCTTATTGAGTGGAATTTCGGTTGCAAGCCTGAAATCCAACTTCTCAGTTCCAAGTTACTTTAATTTCGTTTGCTCCAGTGACATTTATTTTCCAGCTTGTTAATTAACTACCTAAACTTTATGTCGTCTAACCCATCCCTTACCACAAATGACTCGTAGCATTGCTAACCTTTGGTTAGCCTTCCTCTTCGATCACTGGTGACACCCTGTTATCTGCTCCGAACAGTTTTCCACGGTTTGATTGCTTCAAATGGCAAACATGATCCCCATTTCTTTACTTTGTCATTTATCGACTTATTAGCTTTCTTGTGTTTAACTTTGGGTTTATGTAACTATCACTCCACCTTCACGATTGCTGTATTTGTTGGTTCCCAGTTGAACTGATCTCGAACTGAGTTAAGTCGTGGAGTGTAGAATATCGCAATGTGATAAAGTCCATCCATTTTTTAGGGATTTATAGGCTACAATATTTGATTACGGAGTCCTTCTTATTGTCGTATGTGTAGTTCAACAGCCATCTCAGCGTTGGTGATAGCGTTGGCATTATGAGTTGCTTGCATTTTGTTCTCCTTGTGGATTGCTTACGTGAAACATGTTAGTTTACATGTGAGGCAGTACACAGCTAGGAATACTGCAGATAACTCATCCTTTTACACAAGGAAAACATTCGGTTCAAATTCATAGGAAAAATATGAAAGCAGTCTGGTAATGTGGCAAGGGGAAATCATCGTATTAACCACACTAGCTATTTTTAAGTAATGATGGGAAACTTGTTGGCCTATCCTATTTCCCAATTATCTTTATACAAATGCTACGTTGCCAAACTTTCAATATCCCTCGGAGGTGACGCTCTTATCTAGTTTTGCACTATCCTCGGTTCCGTACGTCCGAACATTTTCAGCAACCATTATCTCATTCATGATTTTCCTCTTTATTCTGGCTTAAATTTTAATTTGTTTTTCCTTCTTATCGATCTGATTTCGGATGCGTCCTATCCTTTACACAATAAACTTTCTACTTGCCATTCTCACACCAGAACTCGTTTTGCCCTTCACTCCATGCCCTTCCGCATAAATATCTGAAGGAACTCGACTGTTCCCTACCTAGCCCGAACTCTCACCAACTGCGAGGAGGTCGTGGCTGATTGCGGACCAACTAGAGGAGAACGAAGAATTCATCGGCGGAACGGTGGATAACCCTGAGAATTTTATTCATCCCCACAAAATATACGATTAAAAATGAAACTGGTCCTGACAGCCTGATAAAATTAGACATCTAATTTATTCCATTTAAATGCGGCCACATTTTTGACGACTTCTTCAACGTGTATTCTGTATGCAGCCATATTGGTTTGGCTGTATAAGTGTCGATGATGTTGACCGATACGCTTCCCAGGCTTCGACTTACGTTGGTTTTTGTTTCTTTCCCTTTCAGATCAGCCAAGTAACCAAGTTGAAGATCAGCACTGTTTGCGACAAATCCAATAATAATTTGAAGTCTCTCATAAACGTAACATGTATATCGGTCCATTTATGCTCTGTGAAAATAATGGGCGACTTATTGGTTTTCTTCGCAGTGGCTTATTTCGCCTACGGATGGATGAACAAAATTCTCCCGGAAGCACACGGCCGGTTTCGCGGTTGTTGTCGCTCTTCAGGTATGCGTGCTCAGTATGATTCTGTCCAACTATCCCTATACTAGTGCGCTCCTTTCTTAGTTTCTCACCATAATCTGATTTGAGTCGTTAGGAGCGTGAATGGCTGATGCGTCTATTTAAGAATTATATGGTGATTCGTCGGGGGATCTTTGTCGGTCAGGTGAGACTAACCTTCACCAAGGGGACTTATCATGAATGGATGCATCATCCACTCAAGCTCGCAACGATTCAAATCAGATTATAGTGGGAAACTAAGAAAGGAGCGCACTAGTATAGGGATAGTTGGACAGAATCATACTGAGCACGCATACCTGAAGAGCGGCAACAACCGCGAAACCGGTCGTGCGCTTCCGGGAGAATTTTGTTCATCCATCCGCATGCGAACCATGCTACTGAGAATATATTGAGATCCCTTTGGATAACTCACCGTGAACCAAACACGTCAGTATTCAAGTGCCGTGCCCCAACACGTTCACGGTTATCATTACTATGCAGATCAGTATTTTACCCGTCACTTCATCGTTCGATCGAGCCTCAAGTGTGGAGATCGATGGAATTATTAATTCCATAAGCTGAATGAACAACATGCATTGAAATTACACACTTCTTATCTCTACGTCAGTCAGTTGGAAAAACAAGTCACGCTGGTGTGACTTTTCTTGTGAGCAAATCGTTACATGAATAAAAAATTAATAATGCAGTTCCTTTTTTGATTTGCCCCGATCGATTTCGTTTAGATGGTAAAACGGTAGCTACTAATTGTTTTTTCACCCATCGTTTATCCAGTTCTTACAAGACAACTTTGAATTTTCATTTGGAGCGATACTGCACAAAATGTTTACATACCAAATCGTCCAAACACCATTTGCTTCATCGATTTTAGCAATTCCTGGAACGAGTCTCTTGGACTTGGTCAATGATAGTGAATGATCGCCCATGTAGTCATTTACTGAATGTTTTAAAATTTCAACCGAGCGATTGCTATCATAAATGTCAAACCAAAACTGCTGATCTTTTCCCCACGTGATAGAATTTGTACAACATGACCCGATTGCTAAATTTATGCACATCTGTTATATAACGGCATGAATCAGCTAATTTCCCCGTTAATAATACCAGTTTTGTCTTAAGTTTCATTATTCTGGATGCCGATCAAAGCAAGTGCAAGAACTTGGCTGCACTAGATTATTTGACAACAAGCCCAATTGTGCTAATTTGTGGTTGTTCATCCGGAATCGATTCATATCGATTTAGCAGACATTTCCAGCAATGGCAGTTATGGTCACCTAGTCAACTGACAATTTATGAGAGCTCAGCGTTTACATTGGCAATTATACAAAAATGAATGTTCTGTTCACAGTACGTATTTTTTTCCTCAGGAGTGGTTTACTACGCAACGCATAATCAAACAAAAGTCTAACTGTGAAATTTTCAAAACCATAGTGTCTAGCGTCTAATGATCAATTTGGAGACCTTATCATAACTAAAGTTTGGGTACCCTGGGTGACTTCCAAAATTCGTGTTAGTTTTTGTTCATGACGACGTGTTTCCATAGGCTGTTGACCGCGGTACCTTCATCACCAGCTGAGATGACATCGTCAGGCCCTATGAACCGGAGTAGCTATTTCCGGTGTGGCTCAATGACCAATTGGAGAGGACCACACTTGATCGCAGAACGTGCCTCAGTAAAATATTTGGACAATTTTTAAATCATTGAAACTTGGCGGTATGATGATTGTCTTCAGTTTGACGCCAAAGGTAATCAGCCTTGCTTGTTCGCGTGGGTTTTGCCTATTGATAAACACGACCTGGACTGCTATACCTGCGGACGGTTGAATCCACAACTCTCTGAACACCTCTTGGTGTCCGACTTGCTTTAGGTTTAGATGATGACCAAAACTCCGTTCTCAGTAAATGTGACGTTTACTTGAATACCATTATCTGAATTTCGAGAAAACTTTAGAGACGTTAGCTTGTTGCCCGTTCCTTTTAATTGCCTTATTGGAATAATTAGCATTCGTCATCGGTTCCTAAAGTCTCGCCACCAACGTGAAGAACCCGCACAAAAGAAGAACCAACACGAACCGAATCCAAGTAAACTCATCATCGACATTTTCTCAGTATGACAATGTACAACCTGCCCTTCAAACTTCTCCCCTTAGCAAAAGAACATTACCCACAATGTTCCGTATTGTGTGCTCAGATAAATCTGAATCACTATTTCACTGGGACTTTAGGCGGCACCATCAAACAACCAACCGATAACCCTCTCTCCCTGACCGATCGTTCCACATTTGGTCCAAGCGATATCATTAAGAATATATTCGACTGATGAAATCTTTTGCGACCAGCAAGGCAGTTCTTCATTTAGCAGATAAGGTTAATCCTTAGAAATAGGACGGAAACCCCCAGACAAATGATTTTCGTTGCTAGTAGTATGTTTGGTATATTGATGGAACTAAACGTGATACAGATTGAAGCGTCCAGCAAACAAGAAAACCAGTGTCCACCCGGGCACAGCACACATATCAGCGAGCTTCAAGAGTATCACAACGAAAATCAACATGTCAGCGCACAACCAACTGGGTCCATCTATTGAAATGTTGTGGAAAAATGATCGCTTGAACTTCAAAGCCGAAGGTTAGTAACAGACAACACTAGTCTGTGCTTGATCGTTTTGATAAGTATACAGTCCGTCAGGTTGTGTCGATTTGGAGTCGACATAAGGAGGCACTTCTGCCACTTCCACGGCAGTAACGTGAGCTAGTGAAGTGTCGCAATCTGCAGACGGGAATAAGAACTCGATCAGATTAGCCAGGCTCAATTAAGAAAAATGTTATTGGGAGCGCATCAAAAAATCGATGCATCATGCATTGATTTTTTATTATGAATGGTATGATGTTAATAATAGCGTGATTTGAATCGAATTGTTGTCTCTGCACCAATTTCTTCCGTCTTGCCCCAGCAGTGCTCGATTTTCGACTGAAACCCACTTCTCTCTCGTCAGAAGCAACCAATCGTGTTTCTCGGTTATATGGTTTAGTTCTTTTTTTCCCCCAAGAGGGGTACATCATTGATCAATCGCCTAATCCCTACTTTCAAATCTTGACCCCGACTTACGAATGACGAAACATCTGATTACAACCAGGGCCGCAGCTGAACCCATTTCTTGTTTTAAACCTTTGTTACGCAATACTGACCAGAAGGTTTTAGCCTTCCGCCAAGCAACATTAATACGGCTATTAAGAGGACTACATAACCCAATCCTTTTCCACAGAAAACCTATCAACAGAGACTCTGCTTTCGGCATGGAGATGACTGACTGTTTTTTGCTGGACAATGTAAGCCATAGGCCCGTTCATTGCAATTCATGACTGGATATTATATTCCATAATTCTCAGTGTTTTACTTAAATGATTGAAAAGCGTAAGACGAAATGCCAACACCCCGCAGTATTGGTCTTCATTCTGCACTGTTCAAATATGTGTAGATTAAAATTGCCAGCCTTCTTTCGGTTGTTGTCTTTCTACCGCTTACTGATCCTTCAAAAACACCAACGGTTCACATACTGTATCAGTGTTTCTAGACATTAGATGATGAAACTCAACTGACTCCAGCTACCCAAATACCGTTTCTGGTAACTCTAACGTCCACAAAATGGGATTGGCTGTTGCCCTCGTCAGACTGTTCGACCATCGGGCAGGAATCTGGGGCATTCGCTGTGGTCAGTAAGCGTTCACAACTGCTTGGTCTTTTTAAAGGCACATTCGATCGTCTTGGGTACCATCCACTCATCCTTGACCGCATTGATACATCCATTCCATCTACAGTCTCTGGTATCATTACCCCCTCCCCTTTGCACTCATCATACCGTTGTCTCGTTTCGTTCTCCACTCCCTTTTTTGTCCAATGTCAATACGCATTGTTCATTTTAAAATGGGCTTATCGTCGGTTGTGTCGTCTAACCAACCGAAAGTCTCAGCCGTGTTTTGCAAGTTGAGAACAAATACCCACGTACCGCATGGAGAGCTACTGAATGCTTTGCACATGACAAATCTGAACGAATGACCTCGTTCGCTACCAGTAACCGATCTTTATGGTTCCTTGGAAAGGCAGTTTCTTGTAATTTTATCTTTTTCTAATTCCGTCTCTGAAATTCCTCTGGCTATCTGTTTTTTCAACTCCCTCATAAGCCGGAGGTCTTTCACTCAGACTTCGCCCCACCGATCAACCTTAATTTCTCACGTTTCTGTCATCTTGACTAGCCGATCTACAAACCTCAGTGATTTTTCCAACACTAGAAACGGTAACTGTTTAGATGGGGTCTTTTTGTTTGCACCCAGGGCAAATAAGTGCACAATTTTCAATCTAATCAGATGGAAATAGGATGACACAACAAACTGCCTTGTTCAGACATGAACAGGTGTACCTGGATCGTTTACAGGTCAAAAACAAAACAATAAACCGAAAAAAACAATCAACACACATGTGTGGCATTTAATGGGATGTTTCATCGATTTTAGATAACGGGAATTTTCACGACAAACAATTTAGTGTCAGTGAAAGACAAAACATTGCTTCAGACGTTATCATACCGGTTGCTCTTCAAACATCCGTTCGAAACTAATGCACTGTTCATGCTTCATCACCAGAATTCTTTGCCCTGATCTGCTGACGAACTGCACCAGTGGCTGTCTTCACGGGGACCACAAACTTACAAACACGTCGGTCTCGAGGCGTGCTAAAAAGGGTTTTTCGATCAAAACAGATGGGTTAAAAGTGCAAGTTTCGTGTTTCGTGTATAAACTGAACAAAATCGGCTTATGCCCGAAGTCCACGTGGGTTTTCTTTATTTGGCAAGCTAAAAACAAACTAGATCATGAAAAAAGACTTTGCATGACTTTTACGCTCAACCAGTTTGGTCAAATTTCAGTTAGACAGACGCAAATTTAAATTTTGTTGTCGAATACAATCCCTGTGGGCAACTTCAGAATACGACAGTCTACATGAGTCAAGACAGACTAGAGAAGACCGTATTAGGATTTTTAAGTTGCAACAATATTTAAACAGAAAGGGACAGACTTTATATTTGTACGGCTGATTTGAAGGAATGGAGTTTGCTCAAACACTACCTTGAAATTCATCTAAGAACTTCACCTAGGGTCATTCTTCATGGGTGAAAAAACTCGTTATTGAAAATTTTTCAATTTTGGTTCATTCTAGTGGGAAACCACATGGCAAATGTTCACAAAGCATTCAGGCAACAATTTGGCACCAATAGCCATGTAAAGTTATTTTCTGTCAAGATATCCATTCCAGTTATGCACAATCGTTATATTCTCAGACATTTCACATTGTTAAAAAGCGACGTCATTCAGCCCAAAATAGCAGCGGCCGGAACTGACGGCGAAACATGGTAATACGTAATTCTTTTTGCCTCACCCTAGTGATAACAAATGTGCTATATTTCCCTCAACTAAATGCATTCCATTCGCGTACCTATTTGTTATCCGTTAATAATTTTCAGTATTTCTGCCCCCAAGAAATATTAATCTTATCCAGCGTTTTCATCTGTTCTAGTTGACGAGCCAAACGGCTGTTCTTTTCGTCTCCTTCTTTTTGGGTCTTATCGATGGCTATTTCCGCGCGACCACCCGAGGTCACTCGTCGCTTAGTTCCGTGGGATAATGTAGAGTGGTCTAAAAACAAGTTTCCAGCTCGTCAGTGTTTTGTCAAACAAGCGTACACCTCAAGGGATACCAGCTTTTGGTCGATTCGAATTAGGATAACAGAGTAGTAACTGTGGTTTGCTAACTTCACGTTGGCCTCATCGCAACTGACCTGGATCCTCAAAATAATTCGTGCTCCTCTGGTACTAATCAGAGAAAAGCTGCCTTTGAGATATTCGAGGATGAAACAAATATATTTAACAATGAATTGTGGTTTTACCCGAGGAGGCGAAATACGTAATTTATGCGAAAATCCCCCTGGGCAATCACACTTTCCGTTCACTCATGTGTTCACCCGTCTTGTCTTCTTTTGCAGTTCCATGCTCATTTCGCTGGCAGCAAACAACTCCATGCTTTGAACGAGCACGCGGAATTACAAAACACAGTGTTTTAGACAATGAGGTTTATGCTTGTTCGTTCAATAAGTGAGGTAGAAGAAAGTAATACAAGCTTGAATGTAAAGTAATTACAAAATCATATCAGACATGCATTAGAACGGCTTTGTGACGGACATGTCCATTCTTTGTTTCATAAATAAAAATCCACCTATCTTGCATAGCTTCCATGCAACACTTCGAAAATACCCCAGTTTTCTAGGCAACTAGATCTTAGCTAATCACATGAGTAAACTCTCCTCCATCTTACTACTGTCATCACGAGTTCAACATACATCAGATTCAACTTGGCTGTATAGATGCTTTTTCACAAAAAATTCTCCTCCCACCCCAACTAAGGCCACAAGGCACAGAAATGACATCTACGTTGGACGAGATGTGCCGAAAAAGAAAAGCCTTGCTGTTTCTTACAGCTGGGCGCAGTCGATGTGTGAGGTAGAAGAATAGTGAGGTCAAGATGTGATGAAGGCAAGGTGTTAGGGAGGACTTTTACAAAAACATTGGATTCTGTGACGTGGCTGGTGTCTGGTTCCAAGACCAGGTCATTTACGGTTTCAACAGAAGCAAAACGTATGAGTTGTAAGCTGGTCTAAAGTGGTATGGTCCACTTTAGTATGTACGAGAGGTCGGGGATAAGCAACGAATAGCGGAAATGTACACGGTCTGCCTAAAGTAAAAGTGACAGACTGTGGAGTAGTAAATTTATTCAATTGACTCGACAAACGATAAAATTCCCCATTGAGATGACAATGTAAAGATGATCAGTCCATATTAACGAAGGCTTTTTGCAAAATTTGTGCATTCTAGAAGGAATAGATTACCAGTAAAAGTGTCTTCCCGGTACAAGGACCGAGAGGTGGGAAATGCACACATTGCATTTTGTCCTGTCAAACAGAACACCAAGTGGACTGAAAACATACGAGCGTGTCACCTGATCAAATTCAGATCTGTTGGCGACATCGCAAGCCATCTAAACCGTCAACTTATCTAACAACACAAACTGGGTGAATAACATGAAAATCACTAAGGTTTGCTAGAACGAAAAACGGAGATAGGGCAGCACAATCAAGTAAACCAGCACTAATATGCAAGTGTTCGCGGAACTTTCTGCTCACTTTGATGGACCGTATACCGATAAAGAAAAATAGACTTTTAGACAACTAAACACATGTATAAAACAGCCAGAATACCCTGGTTTCCTGGAGTAGACAGCCGTGGTACGATGTTAAAGGCCTGGTGGTGGTCAAACAAAGCTCAAGTGACAAGTTTACTTAAGTCCTTGAAGAACTGAGAAATGTAGTCTACAGTGACCACTGAGCGCTCCCAGTTACGTTAGGATTTCACTTTGACGTGATGGCCTGCGAGCCTCAACGAATGAACGTGCTTATCTCAAGCCGAAGATTCAATTACGTCTGGATTCACAATGGATGGGTGCTTGATGAAATAATCTGTTCTTCCCAGTCGGAGTTGCTCTGAGATGGCAGATCAATTGGAAAAATGAGTGGGAGAAATACTGATCTATGCAGATGAACTTTCACTCAGCCATACCCCGGTGCCTTGCGGACAGCTTCTTGTAACAAAATAGAGTTTGGTTGGGAACCCTAATCGTCCTTCTGCTTAGAGGCTGGATTCCTCAGAAGTCTCGTCCAAAAAAACCTCAACGAGTAGCACAGACAGTGAATTTCGTACTGTACTGGTCTTCGCCCAGGGTAGTCAGGACCGCATTATCCATTGCTTCGAGGGGGTAGATTGTGATACGTATACGCCGGCTCCGAGTTCTCTGAGTGATTTTACGCCCACTACCTTGTGGGCAAGACTTTTGAGTCAAAGGCTTCTGTAAGGATCCCCAAAGAAACTCCTTTTACCATGTGGCCATCCGCAAAGTACCGATAGCCGGAATACCTCCAGGATCATTTCGGCAGGGAGCCTATCTAATCTCCGCTCTTCCGATGCAGGGCCCATGCAAGATGTAAAAAAGAATCGCCGGTCGATACCCTTATCCGATGGCATCATTAGTGGGAAAGGGAGAATAAGTTCGTATACGTTGCATAAACCGGAGCGTTCACATCACACAGTTGCCTCAGTGTTGACACGCTCGACAAAAAGACCAAAAATATGCCCTAGCTAGAACTCTTGAAATGTTTAAAATATATGGGCGATTTCTCTCCTAAACGAGCAAAGAGGATCCCCTTCTGTGATCACCTTTCGTAGCCCGGTACAACCTCATAAGCTCGCTTCTCTGTTAGCGTGTCAGGTGATCCGGTTTCGAGCGCTCGTGGTCAGGCCGCCACTGGTATCGCCGTGAGAATGCGAGCCCAGCGTACACTGTTAGACTAGATCACAGTCACTTGTGTGCAGTTCGGTTGGATAGTTCTATACCTGTCAATAGCAGTCGATTGAAGCGTCAGTGTTTGTTCGTCGTATCTGTGTATGAACCCAATGACTGCAGCTTCCATGAAGCGAAAGATGAGATCTACCGGGGTTTATCGCGGTTACTCCGCCGTGTCCATTCAACGGATGTTGTAGTCGTTGCTGCTGATTTTGATGTCCAACTTGGATACTTAGCAAAAACGTAACAGCACAGAGGAGGCCGAATTTCTGTCCCACCTGATCGGACTGACAACGGAGATCGTCCCATCTAAGTTTGTTTTCACCACAGGCTGTTCCTGGTGAACACCAATTTTTGTCGTAGGAAGTGATATTGGCTCACCTGGCGCCATCCTTTGCCTTCGCACTGTGGGCTGGTGATGACCACGCGGATAAGGTCGTAGCGCTTTGGCGTGAAGGTCTCGGGTTCAAATCCTCTCACCGCCGGCCAGCTTACCCACTGGGCAGACCTCTGTTTACCGCAGCATTCTTCCTAAAAAATGTACAAGCAAACAGCAACACTGTGAAGCAGTCGTTCTGGCACCAAGTGACACGGGGAGTGGAAGACTAGGTTCTCTGACAATCAAAGGTTATGGCATTATAGGACACTGTGGTCACAAACGCAACCAGTGGGAATGCAGAGTTCATACGTGGAACAGTGTACTAGATTAGCGAGTTAGCTCAAGGCGTCATTGAGAGCAGAGTAGCATAGTCAGAGCACCTCGTGAGAACACGGTTAGTTAAGCGGAGCACATAGACAACTGCCAAAGCGTACGAGAAAGGGAAGTTGACATGACTGAGCCAGCACTCAAATGACGGCATCATGCAGCCCACTCCAAGAAACAGCGAAAGCAAACCAGTCTAGACCGGTGTCGCAGTTCACAGAGGCAAGTTCACACGGGAATGGGGAGTAGGACCAAAGAACAGGTGGGACGAACAATACTGGCATGAACGGGTTGGCGAGATGACGAAAATTAATCAAACTCCACTGGCATATTGTTAGAAGTAGTTAGGAGGTCCGTCATGATCCTAAATCAAAGCAAAACCAAATATGAGGAGTAAGCTGTGCGTTAAAAACAGAATAGTGCAACGGGAGGTTTACCGAATTATCATCTTCATCATCATTATAATCAGAATCATCCATGTCGTCTCCATCTTCAGCCTCATAATCATCCGAATCATCAGCATCATCCAATTTATCATCTTCGTTATTATTCGAATAATCAGCACGATCATTATCAGAATTATTAAAATACGAATCGCAATCCAAATCTTCATCGTCTTCATTATCATCATCCGAAGCATCTTTATCCGATTCCTTATAATCAAACGAATCAAAATCACCCGAATCATCGTCATTATCCGCGTGATTATCATCTGAAGCACCATCATGGATATTGGCATCTGTACCGTGAACGTCATTGAACACCATGGTCATCGTTATCATCATCATCTTCATTCAAAGCGTCGTCGTTCAAATCATCCTACGAATCATAATGCAAATCGTCAGCAACTGAATTCTCATCCGAACCATCATCGCCAAATTGATCATTCAAAAAATCACCACAATGCTTATTATAATTCCAGTCATCATAATCATCATGGGACTCATCAGTAACATCTTCCGCATCATCGTCATAAGCCGAACCATCATCCTCACCAGAATACGTAGCCTCATCCGCATCATTATTATCACCGTCATCACCACCATCATCCCAGTCGTCAACATCGCTGCCATCATCCGAATCAAACGAATTATCATAATCATCGTTCGAATATCGTCATCACTGTATTCGTCCCAGTATTCATCATCACTTTTATAATCCGAATCATTACAAACATCGTCCTGCTCTGCATCATACTCCGAGTCATTATCTTCAATCCAATCATCGTCGTGAGAAATGCAATCAACACCAGTGTCACCAACCGTATCATCATCATCATCATCATCATTATCATCATCATCATCATCATCATCATCATCATTATCATCATCATCATCATCATCATCATCATCATCATCATCATCCTAATCACCATTCTACGAAGCAGCATCACCATCCAATTCACCACCATCAGCACTATCACTATTTCACTCAATATCATTATTTTAGTCACCTGAATCCTCCGCATCGCCAGCATCTGAATCATCACAATAATAATAATACTAACAGTTGTCATCATAATAATCACCCAATTCTTCCTCCTCATCATATTCCCCTCCTTTTCTTTCTCGTCCAAATCATGATCATCATCTTGGTCCTCAAAAGTGTTTTCATCTTCGGAGTCGTGGTCACCATGCGCACCATCTTCATCATCGACATCAGCGTCATCCAAGCAGTCATCATTCACACCACTGTGACCGCCATCATCTAAATAATGGTCATCATCATCATCTGAATAATTGCCATCGTCCGACTCATCCTCATCGTCAACATCCTCCCGGTCATCATCGATATCGGATTCAGCATCATCCGAATTAGCATCACACTCATCACGAGCATCCGACTCACCACTGCCTGCATCATTTTCCGAGTGATTTGCATCATCGTCGTCTAGTAAGTATCATCGTCATCAATAACATTGTCACTGACACAAAAAATTCTCGGAATCTTCTGCATCGTTCTACGTCTCCTTCATTTCATGGTTCGAATCAGCATCGTCTTCCGAGTCGTCATTATCAGCATCGTCCGAATTAACGTCTTTAACAGCATTGTACTCTTCCTAACGTGAGTCCTTATCACCATCATCGTCATCATCATCATCATCATCATAATCATCTTGTTTGCACTTATCATCCTCATATTGGTCATCGTTGTCATCATTACTGCCTGCAATCGTACCATCAGCACCCGGGTGATCATTCACCGTTACTCAAACTGTCCAAGTCATCTTCCGATCTATTTTTGGAATAGATGTTCATCATTGTCTTCTGGCTCATCACGCGAAGCCTCTTCTTCCTCCTCCTCATCACATGCATAATCATCATCATCTCCATCTCCATCTGAACCTTCGTCACCATTCTTATTATCTTCATCACCAACCTCGTCGTCCGCATCAAAACCACCATCATGTTGTTCATCATCAACGAAAACAGCTTTATATATATATATATATATATATAACGACAACGAGGGTATCGTTCAAATATATGTATCCATGCTTGATTTATCTAATTTCTTCTATTTAATTTCAAATCAGACAAAGCTTTCATACACCCAGATGAGGCCGAATTGCGAGCCCAAACATGTGAACCAAAACAGAAGAATAAGGGAAAGTAGAAATGTCCGGAAAATCAGCAGAATTTTACGGGCGGTTTGGTAAAAATCAGAAGCGAATGAATTCGACTGAATACGAAAAAAGTCTGCAACTATCGGAACTGTGTTCCAAAACACGCGATGTCAGTTTTGTTCTAGGCTAGTTCAAAAAGCAAGCCCCGGCTCCATAGATCAAGAATCAAAAAATGAGACAGTCGAGGGAACCATGCAGCCTACATAATCAGTTCTGAGCAGCGGAGGTTAGTGTGAATGCTCCAAGTGATCAGGTCACCGAAGATCAGCTATTATATGATCAAGCAGTAAATTCTCGAATTTCTCCAGCAAGGCGGAAGACAGAGCAATGTATCTGTCTTCATTAACGGAGTAGAAAGAAGTATTGGAAAGGTTGGATGACTTGAAGGTAAGATGGGAGACACTTTCGGAGTTGTGAAGTTCGAGTCCACAGGACGCATTAGTTTCAAATGTCGATAAGATGATCAGGAATATTGGCTAGAACTTATGCAGAACTAACTGATGATTGAGTTCTGAAGTATCAGGTCTGGACCTTGGTTTGGAGCTGCATAGTTGTTAGAGAAATTTTTAAGTCTGTCTACAGTCGATATGACGGTGACTGGCCAAATTTAGTGCATCCCGTCATCTATCCCCTATTTCGATGGCGATAACAAGATGTTCGACTGGGAGTCGCGAACCGGACTTCGACGTCTTTCCTTTAGCCAGAAGAAGAGGGTTTTATTGGGGTGGGAGAAAGAAAATCTATCAAGTGGAATAGAATGCATGTCATTAGGGCGACAGACGTTACAGCGGAGATTGTGATCATCACTTAGCTGTACATAGTAATGAGATTAGTCTGAAGAGAAAGAACGCCAGTAGAATCTACCAAATTAGTCAGCATGTTCTAGTTCTCGTGAGTGAACGGTGGTTCGGCCACAGTACTAATGGGGACTATTCATCAGGCTGACGAACTGATTTGATAGCATACCTTGGGATGTAGAAGTAAAGTTCAAATATACATTCTAAGGGGACAACCTTTATTGGCCTAAGGTATGTTGTGATAATTAACGAAAACTTGACCAAGATAAATAGCAATAAGAGCATGAAACTGGAAGAAATTCAGGAAGTGTGGGAATGACAGAAATGAAGAATCAAGTCTGCCAACATTACCATCGGCGATGCACAAACAATGATCAGTGTAAGCAACTAGGTGTTCGGAGAACTCATCATCAGATTGTCTGAAACCATGAACTTGCACATCAGGTGCGATGTAAAGATCCCAAACCAAAAAACAACGAAATTCATGGAGATGAAATCATCTGTATAGGAATAAATATACCATTAAATTTTAGTGTTAAAATGGGATCTGGCGAAGATAGATGTATACAATCCAAGACAGAAAAATGTGACCACGTGAACTCTTTTTCTCCTCACAGCCGATGGGCCATTGCTCCTTGAAAACATCACAGCCATCGAGAGGAATTGCACCGTAACTGATGTAAGCATGCAACCAACTTGTAGCACACAGAATAACTCCAACATTTTTGGTTACATTATGGGAAGCCAAATGAATTGTACAATCAGTCTTCCCAAAAACACCGCATTTTGTAAGATAAAATTGACAGCCAAAGCGTCTTATCGATCAAGTATTATATCGGAGCAACTCTTCATTCAAGCAGATGTATTTTTACTTCCCATTAACCTTCAGGATCAAGTACTTGACTTGGTTCCCAGGTACATGTCCAAAAACAATAAATTCAGTGCACCACGTGATAAACCGCAGAGAACTTGAAAGAAGCGGCAGTATAGAAAAACATTGGTCTTCCAGGATAACCGTAGGAAACAAATGTAAAAAAGACAGATGTAACCCGAACAGCACAATCAGTCTTTAAGTTTAGCGATTGCATACAATCGATCAACTGAGAGTAATATATAACATGAAGTTATGATGGCCATTATTGTCCAATTATTTGCTCGAAAAACAAGGTGGTTATTTGGGTCCCCGAATCTACTTTCAACTAAAGAATGCAGATGGCATTGGTGTCAAGTGCTAGTGGTCAGATTTCACTAGTTTAATATAAAAATCGTGGAAGGTTTTTCATGAGGAATCTCGAAATTTTACCCCAAATACTGTAACATTAGATGAGTTGTAAAATCAGGCGCCTAGCTGAAATTGGCTAGTGAGTATACACACTGCAACTTCGGACAGCAAATAACTCTTATTCTTTCATCTCAGTCGTAAATCACATTCGATTTCATTACTTGTGCATATTTTAACCGTCATTTGTATCCGTTTGTAATGACGTTTACCTACACCCTGGTCTTTTTGTTCGACAATTTGTCTTACTGTTCCACCACTTCAATAGCTCCACAATACGTACTAGTTTTTAAATTGCCTCCCAGACTTCGAAATCATCGCACAATCGATAAACAATTAAAATCAACAAATATCTACCAACTCTACATCACTTAGAACCAATTGTACAAATAACTTAAGTGATTCACAAATAATTTTGTCTTATTACACCCGACAGATATTCATTTCGTTCAGTGAAATCTGGCTGTCATTTAGTAGCCTTGAACAGACCTTTAACGGCTTCTGTCCGTAGTCCAACAGTTTCGACCCAGGGTAGAATAAACACACGTTCCGCACCGTCCAACTTCGCCAAGGGTGAACATCACGAGTGACTTGCTGAGAGTATTCATGTGACCTGACCGACTCATATTAGTCATGTGAATATCAAGAAAAATGAATCTGCTTATCGGAATCTAATCTCTGGTTGCTAATTGATTTTCAGATGCTAACAACAGACGCAAAAAATGAAAGTTGCGTGGCTTGTAGAATGTGCCGGGTTTTTTCGGAGGATGGTTTGAATAACAAATGTGGCGTTGCACCATCTCCTCAGTGGCTATGACGCCTGTTGGTAGAATATAGACGTCTAGTCCCTAAGACTGGTATATTCTGGAAAAATAGATCCACCGAAATTTCGCGGAAATTCTTTCGCTTTTTATGTCTTATTTTGCGTTACTTGGCTATCTTTAGACTGGTTGTCATAATCAAGATTCAGTGTTTTGTCTCATCGTGGATGGCATGCAGCAGTTATCAGTTTCTTGTTCCGAGTATGAATACGGTTAGCTTCTAGTAATTTGACTTTCGGAAACACCGGGAAACAATTATTTCTTGAAGTTTCAAAGATGGCCAGTAAAAATGGTGACCTATGAAATCCAGTAAATGGAGAAAACCACTCGACATCTTTATCAGTATATGCGTACTTTTAGAGGAAGGCGTGTGGTGTGAAGTGGAATGAAGTAGGTCCTGTGATGCACTCCAATAGCAAACTGGATAATAAAGTTTCAAGAACTGTTGATGTGTATCTTCTGGAATGCTATCTAACTCCAGAACTACTCAGTAGATTTTGCTTCTGTCGAATAAGTTTTTCTTTTTTTTATATGATCAGTCCAACTGAATTTACTTTTTTGTGACCAAAATCTGCCTATTTCAAACCTGAAGGCTGATATATTTCGGCAACTTCAGATTAGTAACATGAAAATGGGGAATTCTCAAGCGTGTTGAAATGGAGAAGCTTTCAAAGAGGTTAATAACTCGATAAAACGATACCTGTCACGAATCCATTATGTGTAACTTACACAGGGTTATTCCACTCTAACCAATTGGCTGGTTTCATTTTCCTAAGAGTTCTGATCGCTGAGCACGATGCTTAGATCTCAAATGTTTTATCTCCAATCGAGGTGACATCATCAGTATGTGTCAGTCGATGGCACCTGGACTGGTAATGAAACGTTTGCAATCCAGCGGTCAACCTCAGCAAATCGAACCCTATGAAAGCCAGCAACATCAGCGACGTTCAAAACCAGATTTCAACTCCACCGACTGGATTTGTGTTCATCACGCAGACAGACAAGTGGAAGATCCGGTGTCACGAATATTTTGAGATGTGTAATGGCTTGCCGAGAACAGTTTTTAAATGCTGCTTGGAGTTCGCAGCATGTGATTTAGCTTGCTAACCTTTCAATAACCCGATCACATTGGTACGATCTTCATAATTCACATTATAAATTATTTTACACAAATCTGTTCGCAGATCGTGTGCCACTGAAATCCTCGCGGACGAAAATGAATTGCGAGAAAGAAAAAAACTAGCGGAGTTCGCTTCACAAAGTAGCTCTTCCGTCCTCCATCTTTACTTCATCGGTTAATGGTCGCAATTCCTGACTCTCCATTGAGTTCCATACTACCCAACTACCCAAAATTTGGGGCCGCACCGCAGCCTTACAGCAAATTATCTAATCGGCAGTGCAGCAGGACGACCTGAGGGTCACGTAATTCACTGAGGACCGGTGACTGACTGATAAGCTGATACGCCCATCGGATGGAGCTGGACATCCCGAGAGTCTAATATATCCCTTCCGGCACTGACGTCGTTGCGCATAAAGCCGTATGATTTGCACAACGCCCGCGGCTGATCTGTCATCAGGATCTAGCCATCTCTCTTAGACTGCGTACCAAATGCAAGCCAACCAGATTTAAAGGGCCGGGAATTGGTCTTCGTCCTCGCACCTTTATGGGAGCATCTACTCCACGAGTCCACTCTGCCTAAGGCTTCTTCAACAATGACCGTATCACGCGACAGCTTCTCGAACAGTATCCGTATGTCAGACAATTTCAAAAGACAGTTAACTTGTGTTGGTATTTTTGGATATTTATTTAAGTGGCATCTTAAATGGACTGGATTTTTTCCCTTCCCCACTTGAAGTAGTGATAATAAAAACGCCCTCAAATGTTTCAACTTGGAGCATGAACATCCAAATCGCCCAGTGAAAAATGGGAGAGCATTGCACAACTGTTCCATCTATATTAGCAGTTGCCAGTAGCACGCATCCACTAGCACCTTTTGAAATGGGATGGGAGCTCACAACGAACGATTGTGCGCCGAAAGCTTTAGTCCTTAGGCCGAGCAGGAAGAATTAAATAATTAGTAAACCATCACTAATACACGCTGGAATGCTCCTATTTGCCCCCAACTTCCCTAGGCCACAAACCTTTACTTGTGTATCTCAGCTGATGATGTACTGTTTGTGACTGTAAAGTGTGTTCAACAGCCACTTCAGTTTAGTTCATTTTTGACTTGGGAGAAGTGACCACAAAGGCCAAGTGAGCGCCCAAATCGATATGTTTTCGGCTAATTTCCTCGGCTTCTAACACTCCCAGTGGTTTGGATTTCATTTTTCTCAGAAAAGCAGACCTTGTGGGACGGCATCATGCTCATATAGGTG
Source organism: Fasciolopsis buskii (assembly GCA_008360955.1). Lineage (NCBI taxonomy): Eukaryota > Metazoa > Platyhelminthes > Trematoda > Plagiorchiida > Fasciolidae > Fasciolopsis > Fasciolopsis buskii. The sequence continues at coordinate 89,625 of LUCM01011463.1, forward strand.
TACATGCAATTACACGTTACACACATATATATGACGTACAATGTCACGGGTCACCACCACTATGATCCAACCTACCGCATCCGGAAACACTGTGCTTGAAAGACTCTATCGAGGTTTGACGATCAAGACTCTAACCTCTTCGTTAGCGGCATAACTCAATTCGTAAAATGTCAGGGTTTCTATTCCAGCCTAGAACGACCACTTTGCAAAGCTATTCTATTTCCCTCGCTCCATGTACCACGATAAACTCAAGAAAATCGTTAGCTTGGTTCGAAAAATTGTTAAGAATCATTGACTGGATCAGGACCGGTGCAAGGAAGTCGAAAAATCAGTGTTTCCCAGCTGAAAGGTTTTTACCTTTGGATTTCGCAGAAAAATTTAGAATTTTCGAGTCTATGATCGATTTGGCACAAGCCACTTTTGGTCCGTTACCGAGATTTTGCCAGAACATCATACAGCTTGATATGCAAGAAAGAGATGTATCCAAGACTCTCGAGATTGTCAAATTTGTGGTAAAAAATATATAAGGACATATAAAGGGGTCATGGTGGCGGAAAGTATATCCGCGCATTTGAAATCCGAGTCAGTTTGTGACTGAAGATGCGCCCTCTTGTGCACACCCTTCAGCCAAATTCGATATCTTTTTAGGGATGTCGCACTACTTCCTATAACCGTGATCTTTGGTTTTCCGCGGATCAATATTGAACGTATTCACATGAGCATTTAGTGATTAGATAAAACACAGTAGGTGCATTTGAATAATTATCGCACATTTTTATTCCACCGAGATGATATTTTTTCTATTCTATTTATATCTCCTTTCAGTCTCATTCCATGGTATGGAATGACAACTTTAGTCTTGGTTGATGAAAATCTTCGACTTGGTTCGACAGTAGCTGCGTAGGCAAGAGTCTTATACAGAGTATTTGTATGAGAAGCACATAACTAGACTTCATGACTCAAATTCCGCAACGGAATGGTTAATTTAAATCAATTTCTGTCCTATCTTTATACTAATTTTATCTGAGAATGATGTGACAAGATACAAGATTTTCACAGAGTCATTTTAGTCAGACAAACTTCCCTAGTCAGGAAGTATAATATATGAATATAACAATACATTATGTACTGTTTCAGTAAGCCTATGATTTGTACGTTTGCGCTCACGTTGTTCTCTGGCTTTACTTTTTTCGTTGTTCATAATTTTAGGTCGAAGCTCGTGCCTGTCTAATGCTACCAATGCATGCGCTACTTTTATAGTAAGAAATTACAGAAAGTTGGACTTCAGCGGGAGACCGCAAAGTTGACGGCTTGTCAACAGTACGTCAGTTGCACTTGATAAGATGCACATTATTCAGTGCACAGTACAGTACTAAAACCGTTTAACAGTGTTGCCCTTTGTATCCTTTAGACATCGGAAAACTAAGGCTATCGTATAGACTCGTTCTCGCTCTCCGGGTTGGCTGATTTCTGTTATTCTCTTCTGCTCTGGAGTAAAAGGAATTCGGTCTTTACGTTAAATCTGTGGAACTACTTGCATCTGATACAGTGAATGACAGCGATGCCTGCAAATCACAGCATTAAAAAGTATTTCGACTAACTTTTGAACAGTATATTAACGAAGACTAGCAGTTGTTTTTACAAAGCACTGTTGATGGCTTTTTCTTCTCTTTCAACTTGTTGCACCTTTAGGCTCCTACTGTCTCTTAATTCCACGTAGAGAAGCGGCCTAGCCTCTATGTACTTCGCTTGCGGGTAAAATGCGACCTGGTAATGAATGATCTTGAATCCCGCCTCGTTTGACAGCTTGCTTTCTAAATATTTATGAGTTCTCATTCTCATTTATTCATTGTGTCCCAGTGGCTATCCGTACGTGAGTAGTCTCCTTTGTCCATTGGTCACAACTTTTATGTATTTGGGCTAAAATTACGGTATATAAAATCGTTATTTGGTCTGAATTGAGTTGGTTTATAATGTACCGGGGAGTAAGTTAAAATGGCTTTAGAAACAGTGCACGCATAAATGCTACTCCACACAAGATTCTGTATGTATTGCAAGGCGGATCAATGCAATTCATTTCTTGTAAGCATTGATCTCTCTTCTTCTTCCCGAATTATTCGTCTTTCTAACACCCGTCAAAAGTGAAAACATAGGCCACTTGGTCAACTTTTCAACATCAGATTGATATTCGCGCTCATATTGGACACACGCACACAGAGCAACAACAACTGACTGCAGACTGTTGAAGTTGAATGTGATAATTCTGATTTTTTAACGGAAGAAAGGCGACCACTGCGTGTCCTATTTTCAACGGTGTAATGGATACCATCAGCCGGAGACAAATCAGGGATAATCCGTGATGTGTTTAGCCAGTGTTCTTGACGGGAATACGAAACTCCACAGACGTTATGAACTCATTTGAACACAACAAATTTAAAGTTCGTGATAGTTAAACTGCTGTAGTTTTGTTCGATTTGCAGCAAGTAAATGAAACGTGTTCCGGACAGCTGGGTTTATACGCGTCCGTACTGAAACAAATGTCGGCAGAACTTCAAAAAGAAGGGTCAAATTTAAAACGAACGTCTGGTACTCATTTCTTCACATAATAGGCTTTAATTAATACTATTGCTTACTGTCTTCTCGGCTTTTTCTCCGAGAAATTGACGTTGCTTCATCTACTTAAGTTTCTCGTCGTAACGGCCTGGGTCCTAAAAGCATGGTAGAAGCATTTTAGAAATAAATCGTTCCATTCATTTCACACCCGCTCGACGAATCGCGTTCTTTTTCCGGCCCGGAATGTAGTAAAAAACGTTTGACTCTGACTGCAACGTCATATGTTGTGTCTGCAGTCAGACGCACACATGTGTCGTACGTAACTGTTTACGTAATACTTGTTACCGAGAGACCGTGGACGACAAGCACACCGAGGCGTGTAAAAGAAGGTACGTAAGCAAATGAGAAGGGTAAAACATTATGGCGAAAGTATGTCTGAACAAATATGACGTGAAACTTGAAGAAAGAACCAGTCCGCAGATAAGCAGTGATCATACGGTGTGGTCAAACAGCTGATCGCCTCCGCTCGAAAGGGCACACGTGATGGGTCTGTCACGGATTGGCTGAAATGGTGACTGATTATTTGGTCCTGTACGTTTGCATCCACCCAGGTCGAATAGAAAAAATTCGATTTTACCGAGCTGCACGGCCTCCAAAATGACAAAAGGATGTCCGGGATTGCTACAGTCGGGTGACGCAGTCAGAAGGACACACCTGACACAATGGGTGTGGCTGCTGTGACTGTTTTTTTAAAAATCTGATTCGCAAAACAACAAAGAACTTCACCAGATGACCTCAAAGCTGTCTGTAAAATTCAATCTTAACTTCAAATTTGAAAGGTTTGCTTTTGTGTTAGTCTGGCGAGTAAATACCGAATCCAAGTAGGTACATTTTAAAATCCAACACCGGCCGCCCTCCCCGAAGAATGATGCTAGAGGGGTTTGCTCTCAGACCACCATTTTGGTTAGTACTCAGCGGAACTAGAAAGACGAGAGATGAGGACGGATACTGTTGGAGAGAAAAAATGCGTTAGAATCAACTAAGAATTGAAGGCCTAATCGGAAGATTAATAAGTCCGCTTATTCCAGGACGGCGAAGAAACTGAAGCAAGATACTCGTCAGTTTTGCACTAGCTGCGGCAGACAGGAGACGTGCTGAAACAAAAGAACTGAAAACAAAATAATTGACACCCTTTTACACGTCTTAGCATCTCAAAACTCTTAAGGAAACCCAAACAGTTTCTTCAATGTCAGCCGTCCTGAGCTGCATGATGCTGAACAAGAAATTCGTTGAGTATTTCAGTATTTACACCTGGGGAAGATTTTCAAGTTCATGTTGTTTCCTTAACCACAGTCATTAGAAACAATCCACGCCAGCGGTGAAACCAGTATGTGAATATGGTTCATGCAGCAGTTGACAAGATAAAATATTGGAAATCATTTACCTGAGATCTTTCAGTTGCTTCGATGCGTTAAGCGCCCATTCCCAATTAGATACGATCCAGCCGTCCTCGTCTAAGACACGTTTGTAGCGCGCCCAATGCAACAAATTGAAATGGTCGTGCAGAGAACTTAAACCTAACATTAATCTAGAACTAATGAATATTAAATCAGTTGATTTAAAGGGAACAAAGCGAAATTTTCACCCATGCATTCGATCTGATTTGTGCCGAAGCTCACAAACTGATATTCGCCTATGCCAACTCACTCCGGTGAGACAGGGGATGCTGGGCTGATGCTTTTCACAATGATCCCAACAGTCCGAAGTGAAGACAGCTTTGAAGTTCACCGGTGAACTAAATCTGCGGTTTGTAACCGACACCTCACGGTGGATGGTCTTATCAAAAGACCAAGAGAAAAAAATCGCCCTGTTGGACTGAACAGGATAATCGCAAAAATGTGCCGTTACGTGGTTGTGAAAAATTGGCAAATACCAGTGCGATCAAATTGCAATATATCAATTTGCGTTGCAGTTGATCTACAGTGTAATAAAAAGTGAAATAATAAAAAGACCGCAGCACTGTGCTGTGCCATTTTTAATCAAAATGCGAGAAATTTTGATCGAAACTTTGGTGGATCATCCTGGTACATTCGGCAGATTAGCAAACCAAGTGTTAATGGGAAAATACAATCAGCCTATCAAGTGTTATAAACTGGGTCGTATTTTTTGAAATTTTCTATAAAATCTACCAAATCTCTTGCTTCAAGTGCAGTAACGATGGAAAACAAATTGGACCATTTTCGGGAAAGACGTGGTTACCAGTACCGAAATGGTAACTGAAAAGCACGCGTACCAATCCCGAAACTTCACGAGTACGACCAAGCTAAGGGACAGTTGTTGGAAAATCGATCTTGTGATGAACCTCAGTGTTGCCTAATCGATGGGTTGACACAGTTCAGGATCAGTCTAGTTTAGAATACCCGTCGAAAGTAAACATAAACGGGATGGAGGATTTACACAAACTTTCAGTGTCCGTCGCATTAATGCAGAAAAGTAGACACGAGTAACCAAACCAAAGTCAATTATGTTCGTCACATGAGACTACCAGGCAAGCGACATAATCACAGTGAATCGGAATTTGAAAATCTACACGGCAAGTGAACAACAGTTGTTATTTGGCCGAGAGTCGTCCAAAAATTTAGATCAAGTGCATGGTTTCATCAAACAGACAGGAATACTCAATAAAATCAACCCAAAGAGGGAATCAAGTGATGGGCAAACAGTTGTGCTTATAGATGGGCAAAAGATTGCACGTCATAAGTGAAGATAAGAAATAACGAGAAAAGGGAGCTGCAGATTTTGGTTTCCCACACTCCCGAACCACTTTCCAATCAACATGTCGATTGCTTCACTTGATAATAAATAGCAGTGATTTTAAAGCTGTCATCGGTGTGACCTGCGCGCGAATACTGCCGATTTAAGCCATTTCACTGTCGATCTACTCTTCTTTGTTCGACAGTCTAAAGTCGGTCACGTTTCTCAGCCTGACGGTCGCACCAACTGCGGTATCCACAATAAAGAAAGCAAAAGCAAAATAAAACGAAACCAGGAACTCGTTTTTATTAGCGCGGCATTTTTCCTAAAACGTCGCCAATTACAATTTGTCGGAAATTAATGTGCATGTATGCTTCAGCTGCCATCGCCCAAGCGATTGTTAAAATTTCACTGTCTAGACGCCAAAACAGCACAATAAATACCAAATTTTACGCAACAACAGCAATTTTTTCTCTTCCTCCAACTCGCCCCTAATTCAAGTTGAGTTTGTCATTCCGAGAGTCCCATCTTCTCATGGTGTACAACAAAGCCATTCTGCTTTAAGCTTGACTGTGATGAAGTGGCGTGGCCCATGTCCTCTGGGGTCCAGGAAATGGGAGCGGGGCGGAACCGGGAAATATAAGCACGAAACTTGGATTCGAAGAGTATCACAAGCTTTCAGTAGGTCTGGTATATTAATGAGCCAGGCGACAGCCAGTCGCCATTACCAACGAAGTAACTGACAAGTCTGTGACCATTTAAGGAGTGACTTACGCTTAATCCTCCTGGGTCCCTGGTCCCTGCCAGGCACAATTCACGTGAGAACACTCTTGGATCAAATCTTCAGTTAGTACATTGTATGGAATACAACTTGCTTTCGCATTTGTACTAGATAACCGAACACGTTTGTATTCAAACGCGCAGTTTTGTCACAATCTCATAAAACTGGTCAAAATGGAAGCTGAACACATTTCAGTGTTTTGCGGGAACCACGTTTTCCATTTCTCGTTAGATGAATCCCATCTATTTTGGACTTATTACCGTGCAGAATTCTATTTTCCCTGTTTACATTGCCAGGTGAGTGGCAAGTCCGCGGACGTATCAAGATAATCCGGACTGCAATATCTCATTTCCATATTCGCAGACGAGGGAATCAGTTATGATATGTTAACCCGAGTAAGCAAGAAAAGCTTCTTCGGTCTGAGCTTTCCTTCCGCACCTGCTACGTGCAACACACGCAACTCCCACCCCACAAGCATTTGCAAACTTCTACATTACCGTTTTCTTGTTCACCTTCGCGACCAGTGGCATCCATCCATCTGAATCGTACGTATGTGAATCGAGAAAATAATGTATTAACAACCGTCACTATTTCATTATCGTTACAAAGGCTAACCCCTGGATCAAGTCATCAACTCACCAACGGTCTTTCCAACTTATGACAAGGCTAAGCAATCGGCACTTACTATAGATCGTAAAACTGGCAGTCTTTCATTGACCACAGCTGGAACTATGTTCAAAAGACCTCTTTTACGCAAATGGTGTTGACATGGTAATAACCTGACACCTCACGCTTTCTGCTCCTCCCAAATCCACGTTTGTCAATTTCTTACATTGGTTTTGATCGATTTTCTTGACCGCAGGTTACGTCTATTTCTGTTTCCATTAAGACAGTGGATTAGTGGCTAAACTGGTTCTAAATTTATCCATTCTAAAACTGTTTCCAATCCCAGTCGCACGGACGAGTATCACTCTGACTTCTCATGGGTATGTGTGATTGTATCTAATATGAGCTGACAGTTGACTGACAGCAGGAGAAACTGAAGCATTGATCTGTCTGTCCTACTAAAATAGAGTAACCAGAGAAAAAAGATGTTTCAACTCGAGAGCAGTGTTATATTGAAACAGAATTAAATTTATTTTCAGTTGGAACTAAAAACGTGAAGCGAATCGATTCTCAATAGATGTGTAACCCTGCGATTAATACCAAGCCTTGAACCTCCAGAGGGAAGAGTTTATCAAATGAGTCGAAAACCATGGGTTGTCATAACTCGAATTCACTTAAACCACCGAAGTTTTTCCTTTTCGCGGTCACATAAATTAAATTGTTAGTCATTCAGTAAAAAAATAGCCAAATAATTGGGACTGGATTGCCAAAGGAGTCGTGAACCGTACGATGGGAATTGATTGTGTATGTTCACACGGCAATGCTTCACATTTGCCAGTTATCCGGCAACCCACGCATCTTCCGACGATCACCGAGGCTAAAGTAAAAACTTCAGGGCTTTCTGTGTCTAAAGTGTGCAATCGCGAGACAAAATATCACACAAAATAATGTTCGAAAAACAAGGTAAGATCGTGAGCTATGCGCTTGGTGACGCTTTCAGCCAATACGGCACTAATGCCAGACTGTAAGTTCACTGCTCTTTTCAGCAGTATTGTGAACCGTCAGATTAGTTGGGTCTTTCTGTTTGTCTCATCATATTACATATAGTAGGTTACGGGAGAAATAAAATGTGGGCGAATAAATTCTACAGGCTAGGCAGAGGTTAGTGTAGTCTGATAGCAAGTACCTGTGTCCCATACAGGATTTTCTGTCTGGTTCGGTCGAAGCAGATTAACAATGCACAACGGATGTTACTAAATGCCCTAACGCCCGAAAGCTTATGTAGCCCGCATCGACTGATTCTGATTCAATCATCGCTCCTATTTTAGCTACACGTGATTGTGGATCACTGGAAAAACCTGCCCAGTAAATCACATCAACCATTTAGGCATTGCGATAGAATTAATTGGTAATCATGCAGTAGCATCCACTGAGTTTAAGGGAACTTCCTTTCCCATCCATTCTGAAAACAGCATTCATTCGGTGACTCCTATTCACCAAGCATTATTACAGATTTCCATTCCACTCTGATATTATTACTATTTTCCTGGAATTTTGTTCCTTCATTCCTAATACGCAACCTGAACAAAAATGGAAAGTGTTTTATTCCAGCTGGTAGCTGTTTTTAACAAGTAATCGAATCTTGTTAATTATCTTAATTGATCAGAAACATTGCGCAACCATTTATAGGTTGAGGTACAATAATCCTGTTTATTATACTAATGATACTAAGTAATAGTAATAGTAATGATAGTATAGTCAATCGGTTGTTTTGCCCGAGCAGTCTGGTTATCGATGCCCATTCATGTAAACAACTGAATTATATGGTGCCGAAGTTCAGCCATTTTTTGAGCGCAAGCCCGGACAGTCTAGCTGCTATTATGTTTTACTCAGATTCATGCGGTGTGGGTTCGACTGCATTCAGTACATGGTGGTTATACGCTGCTTATATTTGCTAACAGAGATGATATGGCCGAAGAGTGCTCAGCGGCAAATTAGGCTTTAGTGTGACCTTATTGACAGAGTTATGAGACAGACCTAATTTGCCGTGAAAATTAAAAATTAACGAGGTTTATTGAATCAGGCTGACGTCCTACTGTCCCAACCAGAAGCAGTCACCATATATGAAGTGTGCAGAAACCTGCGAGACCATTCGATCGTGCGTTGTCGGAATCCGCTGATGCAGTCGATGTAGTCGCTAACATGCGTCCCATCAACTTCGAATGCCCATTTTCTTGTTAGCAACCTAATGATCACTAATGTCCACCTTCATGAAGGCATCAAATTAAAGTTACAAAAACCAACGAAATTGCACTAGATTTGTCTTCGTTTTGCCTTCTTACTGGGCTATTTCGAATTATGGCTTTTGACGTATTCCACTTTTTGGAGGACTTATACATACCGGCTGACACGGTGCAGGTATTCGAGAATACGCTGGATGCTTAACTGTTCCACTTCATCTTATAACAAGTGACTTTTCGCCGAGTAATCTTTGCTTGCCGCCTTTAATCCTTGCATCTTGAGCATACCGGTTTTATCTTCTTTTGATAATAAGACCTCAGTGTACATCACTTTTACAAAGGGGATCAAGGCGGAAATGGGGCCGCCAATTGGCCAAGTTGACAGATGTCAAAAGGATTCGAACTCGCGACCTTCTGGTTAAAGCGTTGTGACATTAATTTAGTGGTTAGTAGCACTTACAGTCGTAAAATTACAGCAGACAAATACTATACCCACTGTTTCTTAAATAAGAATACCAAAACGAGACCCTTGGGTGTGCAACTTTTCTGGTGCTTTCTTTTTCTTCGTTCACTGAGTGAGCCATGTAGGCTTGGAAACATCCATAAGAACTATGAGGGAATTTTAGCAATAACATCAAGTTTATCCGTTGCAAAAGCACACCATTAAACCTCACAATGAAGTAAACCACAAAAATACCTTGGATGTGATCTGCAAAACAGACAGAGCTTGCCTTTCGAAACGATTGCAATCAAGTAATGGAAACCACTGACCTGTCAGCTTAAACTTATACTACTCGGAAAACTTCGACACGGAGAATTCGTCCCTCACATATAAGGCCGAAGTATAGCTCACGTTTTCATTTTTTTTGTTTGTCTCCAGCCACATGTGTAATCAATGAGCCATTCTGGTTATAAATGGTTTACCATGTTCCTACGTGGACTTTGATTTTGTCGGCAACGTCACCAAATAACAGCTTGTAAATATTCCAATGGTATTGTTGAAACTACTATCACTTGGCTGGTGAATTGTATACTGAGGTATCCATGAATCAGTTGCTTGTTGATGAATGATCTATTCGATAAACCGTGATGAGATCTTATATTCGTGACTAACATGGGTCGAAATCATACTTCGGTGGAACAATTAGTTGTCTAAAGATAGAACAACGTGGAATAAAAACATTTTCCAGTGCCTCTAAAAGCAAACATTGGCCCTGATAAGAATAATTGTGGTGACACTAAATCAAATTGAAACCTCTGGCAAGAGATGACTAAAACAACTTATTGGTTCCTCTTTTCTTAACTGGTGCACCATATTCCTTGATGCATAACAGGTTCGAAAGACATAGGTGCAACATCATGTGGTGCAGTTCAGTAAACCGTTAAGGGCCTGCCCGGTAGCGCAATGGCTAAGGTGTTCAAATCAAAATCGTTCACCCCGGGTTCATATCCCATATCGGAACCTGTGGATATGTACTGTTGATAATTACTAACTAGGATGAAATAGTAATACAATGCATCCATGGTTTCTTAATGGTGAGTTCAGCATTAATATCATACGGTGGATTATTTCATGAAAACATAATCGCCAACTACCAACACCTACTAATATCAACTGCTCAACAAATTGTTGGTCATGCTATAACCAGTCGGGAAATAAAGTAATTGATCGACCCCAAGAAAGTCGCCCAAGATCACGTGCATCCGGATAACCTCAAGATTCCTGAGACTACGTTGATTTTCAAGCCATTTTTAAGTGTTACGCCTTATTTAATATACTAACAGGTGGCAACCAAAACGTCGGCTTGGTAACACTTGTGTCGGCAATCCCTTGTTGATATATACCCAATTGGAAATTAACTCAAACTGTGCAACGAGAATGAACGAATGAATCAGCAGTTTATCTGACCTTTGGTCGTTTGCTTTTTTTCTCTTCCAAATACATTCAGTCGTTCGCTCGGTCATTTTACAACCTATGGAACAGTCAGCCTGACTATCGCATGCACGTGTGGTTCGGAAGTTCAAATTGCACCAAACAAAACCACAGTTGTTTCCACGAAAGTGGTCATTTTCCGAGAAAATCCTCAAAACTGGAATACCCTTGACCAGTAAAAGCTCGCTCGGTTGTGCGCCCTTAAGAAATGAAAAAACGCGAATGCTTTACCTAGCAAATTTTCAGCTATTTTATTGTGAATATATCAGCTAGCACACCGAAGTACAGAACACCAAGACTATTAGTTAACAGTGCCAAGAAATACATTCTATTATGGAAAATCGAATTCATAAGAATTAGCTCTCGGAACAGCGATGAAAACTAAACACTTCCGAAAAATTCTAGTCGTGTTCATTTCACCTCTGTTCGATTGGAGTGTCACGATTTTTTTAAGCTTAGATTAATCATGAATGATTCGCGTACTTCGACCTAGCGATGCTCTGTTGCTACACCTTTTATTCATTTTTCACATAAATGGACAACAAATTCCTGATGGAATCAAACTGCACCAAACCTGTTCACAGTGTTCCCCGTTATACACGCGCATTCATATCTTTTTTATAAAATCGTGTATCACCTACTGTTCAACTGTATAATCACCAAATTCGGCGTAGGAAACGCACGTAACGCAGGTTTTTCAACAAAATGGATTCGACCACATTTAGTATGTTGGATTTTGCCTCGTATTTATCTTACTGATTTCGTTGAGGTCAGTGATGTCTTGACAATAGTAGTGCTTTTGCGTTCTAGTAGCGAGCACGAATGAAGATGACTAGAAATTGTAGTACCATGTTTGTATTCTATTCATAATTTAAAGAAAAAGGCGAGAAAACGGAGTTAGTGTCTTATGTTGTCACGACGCCATGACCTTGAAACTGGACGTTAAAAATTAAGCACAAATTCAAATGCACACATTGTCTATTTTCATAGGATGGGAGAACTAGGGCCACGAGTTTCGCTTGAAAACACGTTCTGTTTGAGATGTTAACAAACATACAACGGATGCACTTATCCGTTTCTGTCTCAAAGGAAAAAACCTACCCGGATGTGAAAACAAGGGGGCACTATTGTGGGTGGATGAAGCCAGTCACAGTTGGCATAAACTAAATGGAGGAATTGTGCGTGAAGGGGTATCAGAATGGCACGTATCGTCATTCTCCACCCAGTGAAAAAATCACTTCGGTCCTAGTAAAAACATTCGACACAGTCTACGATATGGCCCAGGAGAATTGTCGGTTATTTTTTGCTGATGAATTCAATTCATGTTGAACTACACGCAACCATTCGAATATTCTCACTACTGCATTTCTCAGAAGACATGCTTAAATCGCCCTACACTCAATGCTGACACAACCAAGTTCCTAACTCTCATCGTGTAGAAATTATTGCATACGGTAGATCGTTCACTGTCTCACATTATCGGACGCAGTGCGCATTTGCGAATTCACCGTGTAGCGGGTGACAACGTTACAGGCACGCATACACACACCCGTGGGTAGCCGCACTGCTGCTAGTATAACTGAAATCGAACGGCGACCGACCATCTACCGTGCACTAAACCAATTCGACATTCTACAAAGAATGTATTAAGGAAAGGAGTCGGTCTGAAAACCACTCAATTTCTACACCAATTTTTAGGCGTAATCGTTTCACGTCTACAGGGCTCTGACCGGAGCTCGAATTTCGACTGAGCGAACGCGAGCAAAGTAGTATACATATTAGTTAAACCAGGTTAGTTCTAAACTGTTTCCTTAACATCCGCAGACAGCAAAAGGCACATGTAATAAATTTTTTTGCTCTTGGAACGCCAGCAAGGAAAAAGCAATCGCACTGCAGTAGTTTGCTGACGTTTCGTTGGCGAGTGACTCTGTAAGATGAATCATTTTGTGGTCTAAACAAGCATAACATGACAGCTGTTCAGATGCGATACGATGAGAGAGGGCTTTTGCAGTTCCAAAATTGGTGAAATGTTTCACAATTCAATTCTCGAGGATGGCAGATGAAGAGCGAATAGATAAACAAATTTGCTTCATTTCTCAGTCTAAGGTTCTACGTGCAGTTGTCAGTGGAAAGCTGTTTATATTTTCATACACAATACAACAACACGTTATGTGGAAATGCTACTGGGCGATTCGTTACCGAACCAAATATCAATGACGGAAGCGTGATGTCAAATTGTTTCATCATTTTGTCCGTTATTCACTCCGTTCGCTAAATTGCTGAATTTTATGTTACATAATTAATTAATTAATTAGCGGACAAGTTATTGCAGAGAATGGCACTTTGTGGCAGTTTTTTCGATCACCAGTCCTTAAGTTGAAAGAATTTATTCTGCTAAGAAGTATGAGGAAAATTGTAGAAGATTAAAATAATTAGTTGTCATTCCAAGACTTCCGACGGATTTTGGCCCTCGGTCACGTACGTTGGACATTTCGAATTGTGCACAAAGACCTGGGAACCTATGACTCAAAACAGCACGCGGATCGAACAGAACCAATACGGTCCTCGTTGCTAGACGGCATAATCTGATCACAGATCTGTGTGGAGCCTTCGGCCAGTTGTCACTTATTGGGCGGTAGTTGAACCAACGACAAACTCAGAAGAATAATTCGTTGTTTCTGGTCTGGTTACCCAAAAATAACCTTAAGTGACATGACATTTCGTCGTCTTTTGCGGACGGCTCCATGGTTACTCATCACTCACGTAAATGGTTAGTCTCATTCCATGAGCAGTTACTTATGAGCTTCCGGCGGCTGTGAATAAGACTGATTACCAAGGATCAACAAGACATTGTTGGTGAGTCACATTTTTCGTTTATTAGAATGACAACAGTGAATTCGAATCGTCCTATGGCGTTTTAGCGCGCATAGACACAAGCCAACTGAAGAGTGGATGGATCTGTCAACACTTTCTAAACCACGTCTAACTCAAATGTTGGAATAATTTGGCTGAAAGTTTCAAAAAGTGTCTATGAGATGCCTCCGTGTTGCCAGTTCACAAGATAGTCCACGGCCTCTTAGTATGACTGTGGTATTTGGAAAAAAAAAATCGGTAAGCTTAGCATCTGAATGGTTCATACACAGTCCAACTAAACCAACGATTTTTTCCGTTTCATCCAGCCCCACTAGTTGTATAGGTCACCAGCTAACTTCCACTCGTCTTTTAGCACTACATACAAACACGTGTCACTCCTTCTTACCCAATTTTTCCGGGAAATTAATTAATTTGTCACTATTTCTAGCGCCTCTTTCATAACACTCAGATTATCTCAAGCGATCTTGGAATACCTTAACTTACGAGCCTTCGCATCAGCACAATTTCAGTACCGGGTGAAATTGTTAGCCTCCAAATACACTGCTTTCTTTTTGTACTCCATATCACAATCAGTCGGCCGGTTCGGCTTTGCAAAAGTGATAACAAAATAGGTGAATAATCGCTTTGCTCTTAAGTGCGTTGAATGGTTATATTCATTTGACCTGATGGAGATCTTGGATGTCTCCTTTTTTGTCTTGTTTTCAATCAAAACTGTTCTTCTCCCATGCATTCTCCAGATTAGTTTCACCAAATACTTCTCTTAGCTGATCTTTTACCCCAGATTTTGTCTTGGTTATTTTCCGCATTGAAACAAAACGGCAATGCAGGATGGCGAAATTACTAGCCTATATGAAGTTTACTTGATCCCTGAGAAACATTTTGCGAAACACCCACTCGGTTGGATAGCAGCAACTCAGTCTTGTGCACCAACAGGGAGGAATTTCCAGATTAATTCATGAAATACCAAACAATTTGCAAATAGATTGCAACCTTTCTGAGGACCGGAAATGGGATGATGACCGCTGTTGGCAAGATTCGAGCCCAAGGTATGCAAACCTTAGCTACATAATGGGGTTCAATGCAAGTACCGCTCGGTAGGTAAGCATGAAGGATAAACACGTGAAATGTCAATGAAGTATGAAGCAGTTTTCTCAGTGTGCTTGGCCAACCAATGAATTTTAAACTTCGGGCTATGGAGTTACAAGATGGACACGGAAAAGGCTTGGAAACACTTGATGATTCGGCTTAACGTTGCCCTGTTAGCATAATGAATAGTATTTATTATCCGCAAGTTTTCCTTCTTGCTACACTCGCCTCATGAATAGCTTCTGTGTTTTTGTTCGTCTCCATGAGAACCAGACAATTTGCAATGTAGTAATCAAGGTAACAATGGCAATCGTGCTGGTGTTTGCATCAGTTGGTGGGGTCACATGCCTGCAGTCCAACAAAGTTCATCACAGAATTTGCGTATTGGGAAGGTCAAATCAGATAAGGTTTACAAGTACAAATAGAACGTTTTCGAAGTCATGGAATGGCATGGTTTAATATTTAGATCGTGAGAGAATTTCGAAACGCCCAGATGATGTCACTAATATGCTGATCTTAATTTGGGCATCTGCTGACCAGCAAACGGACCTCGTGAACAGACTTGACCTTGACCTTTGACAGCAAATTCATCCTTTTGATGTAATCTTGAAACTCGGGTGTTCATTAGCGTGCAATCTGTGGCCTGTAAGTAGAAAAGTCGCCACGACTGGATAAATGCTGATGCTGACTTATGCGCTTGCTGGGATTCAGCCTATAGGCCTTCTTTTCACTTCCGGAGCAAGAAAATCCGTGCATTCCTCTTCGGAAAAGAGCTTCCGCTGAGCACATGATTGTATGTTGAACAAATTAGTATTGGAAATTTCCCAGACTCGTCAAATCGACGTTAATATTGCCTTCTTGCCTAAGGAAATGGGCTTTGAATTCCGTCATGCTGTTATGCTATAACGCTAGATTTTAGGGCACTGCGCTAGTAGAACTCCATCATTGCTGTCCTAGACAGCCACATATATCAAATCTTTGTTTTACTGCAATAAGGGTGTGCTTTTCGATGGTGCTATCAAGGTACAGGCAGATATGTGACAGATTAAGATATATCTTGATGAGAGTGGATAGAACTAATGAAACGAGGTATCAAGTGCTCCGCTGTCCAATTGGCGCAGGAAAACTCGAAATGCGATTTTTTTTCTTAATAGGTAGGGTGTACAGCTGGAGAAAGTGCTTACGAACAAATGCGCGTTCTTTATTACTCACAAGTTCGCGCCTTTAGGCAGCTTTGGCCGCGGGATTTTGAAAATTTGCCGAACAATACACATTAAGACCATGCGGTTTATAGCGCTCAGAAGACAGCGGAGAACTAGGAACCCGCGCAAATATGTTTACTACCAAACTATGGGAAGCTTAAGGGCTTGGCCCGTTACAAACCAGTTGTCGGTACTTTTAATTCGAGCCACTTCTATCTTTTGCAAGCATGCTATTCTGTATCTCGCTGGAAAAAGCGAACACATCGATGGTCGGATTTTGCAATATCACAATGGAACTCGGCTTATCATGGTCCGCACGCTTTCAGGTGACTTTTTATAAAATGGGAGAATCCCATGCCTTATTTCATGAACGGGACCAATTCTAGTCTCTCAGTTGTTGCATCTGAAGTTGCTACTGAATTTTCACTGTCTCGATGACTGTATTCTTCTATGACAAGAAATAGAAAATCCCTCTGAAAACAGATCATCAAAAAAATGTTAGTCAGCAGTTTTCCGCGAATAACATGATAAGTTTTCATATTGCATACCTTTACAGTCATGGCGCATGTGTCCATGAATCAACCGTTTCATTCACTTGTCCAACCTTCTTTCGTTAGTGACTAATAACACATTGCCAACCGGTTCGCATCAGCTCGTCAGCCAACCAACCACAGACACTTTCATATCCAATCCACCCAACTAAACTCAGACGTTCAACTGGACACTCAATACCAACAACACATGTGGACATCTAATTCTTCTTCATGTTGCATAATCCATGAATTTCTGACTGAAATTGAATGGAGTATCTGCAGTTGCTCGACGACACTTCTTATTAGGAATCAGACGATCGAGAAATCACCGATCGGCGACAACCTGAAGGTTCAGCCCACCAACATGACTCTCTCCATTTATTTCTCCCGGCTCAATGAAGAGGGATTTTGGATTTGAAAATCAGATCCATAAGCGTACCTCCCAAGTCAATAGGCATTTGTGTGGACCATCGTCGAGAGAGTTTATTGCAAATGAACATTTTAGATCCCAAAGACTCCCAGACTCACATCATTCATGATACGCCGAAAATGGCTTTCTTGATTACCGATGGCATCTGCGAAGCGAGAGGCTACGCACAGGTTATGATGCGCAACCATGACGTTCATTCAGAATTCACATTACGCAGTACAATGTGTCAAAAACCGTGACCAGCAAATTATCACTCTATACAGTCACCGAATCCCTTGACTTCGGTTGTGGAGGCGCGTTCCCGTTTCTCCTTTGGCAGATTGTCACAAAAAGTTGCGGTTGAATTGTGCTTCGAGCAGGATTGCTTGTGGAAGGGACAATGGAAGTGGATCTTTTCGATTGGTGGGCCAACTGTTCGTTGCTTAAGCATGGCCGCCTAAGAAGTGATCAGAGACGTCTCTCTGTAACTAATCACTATGGTGAAAATAGCAATACATGGTAGTGGAGGGGTGCTACATGTATCGAAAGATTTTGCATATGCAGATTAACACGACCACGTACAACGCCATACAGTTGATATTTCCGAAAATAATTACCAGTGGTCGTTTTTATTTATAACTCCTGATTTCACATATGCTCCCACTACTGTTTACAATGGTCAAGCTGATTTTCCGGGATAACAAAAATTCTGTATGTCATTCCCTAGTCCTATGCGAGTTTCATGTTTATCACGGCCTAATGATGCCCCTATGATTAACAAGACAGGTAGATTCACCTTTTTTCGAAAGTCATTGTAATTCCCCTTCGAGTTATTAGAGGGACATACAGACCAAAGTGATTCCCGTCGGAATCAAAGGACTACTACGAAATAAAGGAGGGCACTATTGTTGCAGACAGTGATGCGTTAAAGTAACAGTGCGCACCTCAACAGTACCCGAACAAGGAGAACGAGCAGAAGGACCGGGTCAAACAGTTCAACAAACGCCTGTGTGGTGTGATCTGTGGATGAGACCAAATTTGGGCACAAAGGTCAAAGTGAGTTGATGACACAAACCTGTGGGTTTTCGGGGATCCATAGTGGTAACCACAGAAATTAAGTCACTACTAGGAAAGATTAGCACGAATAGGGAAATAAAGAATGAGAAGCAATATCGCCAAAGGATGAATTCTCGCACATCCCCGTCCGATTAACACTACAATCACACTGTATAGTTTACAGTAAAACATTTTGGCTTTAATATGCTTCTTAACCATTCTTCAGAAAAAGTTTGGAGAACATGATGCAAAAAAGGAAATGTTCACTACTTTTTCACCCTCGCGCTTTGGTTAGCATTTGGTAGACATTAATAGTGGTTTTCATGAGATAACTATTAGTGGTCATAACCATCTGGAAGTTTCAAATGAAGCCAGCAGGTCTGATTGGCTGAAATGACGGCATTTAACAACCGGGTTCCTGAAATGGATAGTCGCGAACGATTCTCCCGTAGCGTGTTGCCTTCCTACTCGTAAAGCATGCTCTAGTCCGTCTGCGACCACCGGATGTTTCAAATCCAACGGGATAGACTGCGGAGTAGTAAACAAATCAACTGTCATTCATGTACATTCCGTTTTGGATGAGAGCATGAAATGAGAAAGCAAAATGACAACTCAGAAACTCATTCATCCACCGAATCGTCCGGACACATGGGTGAATGAATCAGTTTATCGTCTCGATGATCAGATCAACAGTTCACGTCTAATTTTACCAAGATGCACCTAACGGAAAAAAGAATGCGTTTGGTATTACTGTCTGCCTCAGGTCCTAGGTTTCTGGAAAACTTCAGAGAACTCAGATCTCGAAATCCCGCACAGCGAAAACGGGCTGTTACAAAGGATTTAAGCCAGAACAAATTCGTAAATCGAGGACTTGTGCTGCGACTGTCAGCCTGAATGCGGACTCCCTGGTGTTCACTTGGTACCGAATAGCTATGGCTCACAGTTTAATGTGATACTCGTGTGAAATAAAGGATTTTGTCGATAGTAAATTCTTTCCCTTTCTTAGGAACGTTTCCTAAGTCTCTCTTCAATGCATCAACAAAATTAATCTTTACCCTTACATTAAATGATGAAATCTCAAAAATTTGTTGTTTAGGATGGATATATCGCGAGAGATCAGCCCGCACAGTAGCAACGCATTCTGTGGTCAGGAATAAAGTGCGGTTACTAACAACAAGATCATCAGTGCCACCACAAGCTAACTGGTTTTTCCTAAAGGCACATACCTTAACACTGGTGGATGTGTCAAGATATCCTTTGACGTGGAAAATCTTCATCAGAATCACAGATTAATTGAAACATACCAAATCTTTGACGACGATTATTTTTCATGTGGACTTCTTAACCCGTATAAATGCACTGATGATAATTTATAAGCACCATTTTGCAACGCAATCCCATTGTATCTTAGACCCCGATAGCTTCTATTGTCGAATATCATATCACAGACTGACAAGGTAAGTCACTATGAAACAGGATAGCTTTTGGTGAAGTTCCGGGATGTTTTCTCTTTGTCTGATATTGACAGTTGTCGGAACCGAGTTGTGCAGCACCATAAGAATATCGCCAACAGTCAGTTTAAGTGCTTCAGCCCTCGCTGCGTTCCGAGCTGCACCAGCGACTTGCTGGAATAGAACAGCGTTCGGCCGCAAGGTTCTTTATAAAATAGTCCACTTTATTAGGGTCTCAGTACTCTACGTTTGGCTGGGGATTCTCCCGTGAATGAGAGAAATCGATATTCCTACTGTGATTTTACATCGGAATCTTGGATATAATTAATCGCTGCTATTTTACTGAACTCGATTGTACACAATGCATTTTAAAACTAGTACCCAGACACTGTTTCTTCAATTTTGATACCTGAATCGTGTATGCTCGGTTTTTGTGAACACTTCACTACATAAAATTCCTTTGCCTGTTCATAACCAGTATAGTTCTGTCATTTTGTCTTCCCCACTCGCTGAGCTTCGACTAACCAGATTCTGTTTTTCTTACTTTGCACTCTTAAGAGCGGCACTTTTGGTATATCATACTAGTAGCCAAAAATGAACAGTTTTCCGTGTACATTACAATCAGTGCTATTCTTTTAGCAATTTCCACCGGTTCTAACTACATTAGGAAACCATTATCGAGTTCATATTACAAATTTAACTTCAGAACGGACATCTCTTTTTTGATAAGGCTAAACGTAAGGTTTGAATTTGCGAACACAGATTTACGTCCATGTAAGATTTTTTAGTCGCGTTTGAGTCACCCCCTGATTTTGTTCTGGGCTTTGGGTTATGCGATATACTTCTTATCAGCTGTAATGTTCACTAGCAAAATCGTGATATCCTGATTTTCTGGAATTTATTCACCCCGTTACATTAGGTCATCCGCTCCGAAAATACTACTGCCGCGCCGAATACAAATATTTAACTGGATAGTGAACTCTATTCAAGTCCCGGAAGGACTGGAATGGAACAGTGCTGTTTTGTGTTCATCCTCCCACAGCTGTTTGCTGTGGGAGGATGAACGGTGAGTGCAAGCTTGCTGATTAAGATCGACACGCGTTACCTTTATCTCGCGCTAATGACTGTCACTTGTAGCTCTTCTGTCAGACCGGACCGGGGGATCGGCAGCAAAGCCTGTGCCAACCAATCCGCATGAATAACTTGGAAATTGAGGAAATGAATGAAAAAATCAACACTTAGATGCATGGTGTCGTGAATACTCGGGATTGCAACTAAAAGTCAAACTTAATTCGTACGTGCTGTCGCATAGGAAGTGAAGAACTTATTGGATAGAAGATTGAAGTTCAGCAGCAAAGTGGCATCAAAGAAAAATTTCATTGAGTTGAGTTGACTATCGGTTTTTTCAATAGGCTTGACTCACTCTGTCTATGGACACTAACCACAGTCTAGTAATAATAGTAATAATAATAAAAATGACAGTAGTAACCTTTAGTTCCACCAGGACAAAAGAACGCAGTATGTAATTCGACGGACAGATAATCCGAAGGCGCTGTCTATCTGGAAGTTAACAAAAAATCTGAACAAAATCGCAAAAAACCACTGCAATTTAAACTAATCTGCATTCGGTTCAGTAGTATACAAGCTGCAAGAATTGTGAAGAAATTCAATGCTAACCTAAGATTAATATGCGAATCAAGCTGTTATAAAGGTAAAACACAGAGCAGATCTATGAGCTCAGATAAACAAACAAATAGGGACATTTCTAGCTCCAGCAGTTACAAGACCACTAACACTGTGGAAAGTTGCGAATTCTGTGGAGACGATTTAAACCCACCGAAAGATGTGAACGCACAACTGGTTATGCTGACCAGTTTTCCGGAAACTCAGGACGCATAATTTGATTACCTCATTCCTAGTTTCTTGCTAGTTGTGTATGTCGTTTCAGGCTTTTCTAGACGGAAGATACAAGTCATTCTCTGAAGGAAAGCAAACCAACGGAATAACCAAAACCAAAATTCATTTAGATAGACTAATCGTTCGTGCACCCAACAGATATGCGAACGCACACTTTAGGACCAAGCCAACAGTATCCTTGTAACCGTAACAATGGTCACCTTCATTACTCATCATATGAAGCAGTGTATAGCCAGAGGAAGTTGGTATATCGTAGAACAATAGTATTTTCATTGTATCTTCCCCAGAAGTCTGGATGACAACAACTTCCATCGTGAAACACAATTAAGCATTCGTCTTGTATATGTCCGTTTGTGTGTGTGCAGCGATTTACTCTTGTGGTTGTCTTTGTTGCTGCTACGGTTTCCCATTTCCGTTCTTCTGGGTTGTGATTGCTAACCTGCCAACTTCACTTCCACTATCGCATCAGTTTATTTCCCCGCGTTAACGTTACCACATTCGCTGGGTCTTGTCTGACGTTTCGTCTTGCGCCTTGAGACTCGAACTTCAAAACTGCTCATTCCACCAATCGCTTCATTCCCAACATACCTACTATAAAGCTGGGTGCCTTTATCTCATGATAAATTTGTTCTCGGTTGAAACATCTCGAACTAATAGTTGGATGCAACGTTTCACACGTGTAGGGCTTCGCAAAATTATCTAAAATTTAATTGTAATTATAAGCTTCCCATGGTTTTGACTACAAGATAAATGAGTCACATCAATAATCGTCGTATATATTGAAATTGGGTTCATCAATCGCATCATATTAATGCTTAATTACTGAGGGTCAACCATAAGGAGAGGCGTTTCACAGGTCGAGTGAGGGAGATCACAATGGACTGCTCAAAAACCAAAAGAAGAAATTTCATCTGTCATATCACATCCGAATACGTTCATATTATGGTTTAAGGTGGACAGCCACTCCACACTATAGTATTCGGGCGTTATCAGTTGACGTCTACCCACTGCTAATACGTCCCTCATTCGTCGATCCGAATCGGACAGCAGTACCCCATTTCTGAAATAATGTGCACTGTCAGCCATGAATGAAATGAAATGAAATAAATTGAGACTATTGTGCCATGTGCGTTGTCTAAAACGACCAGTATCTCTACTATAGTGACCAGTGGCTTTTACCATGCTGATAATCGAATTTGCAACTCAGTTTGTCTTTTTCACTTAACCAGTCAGTCCTGCGAAAGAGAAAAAGAGGCGGAGTTGCCATTAAAACAATCACCTAGGCATCTTACTAGTTTCGTTTTTTTACATGCAATTTGGCTGGGCCTATTCGTAATATGGGATTTTTTCAAAATGCTAATGTAGGAATTCGACAACCGGGACATTACTCACCTTAGCTATTGCATTCAAAATCTCGACGAGACATTCCATTCCGAAATAGTGTCAAAACGTTTACTGCCTCCGTTCGAAAACAATTTGAAGACTGTTACGCAGCATCAAGGCTGCATTATAGCCACCTATTTGGTGCAGCTCAACATATTCCACATTCCACTGAAGCAAGAACTATGCATAACCAATGGACTCTTTCTGGAGAAATGCCGGATATCTATCAAAATTATCAAACGGTACGGATAAATTGGGACACGTGTTTAGTGTTGAAAACATCTATACTTACAACAAGATAATCAACGGAATCAGGATAACAGAAATGTCACGGGGAATTTTTGTGGTGCTTGCACCAGTGTGCCTTGAATCAATGGTCATTTTTGATCCATGCATTGTTTAGTTCTGGTAACTTGTGTACTGTGTGGCAAAAACCAAACCTATCGGGATCCTAAGTGCGTTTTATCCGATCGGTAACTGGTATTTTGAACTTTTCAAAAGGAAGTGTAGTGCCTGCGGATGAAACTTGTGTCTTTTCGAGCCCTCACTACCTGACGACCGTAAGGACAGCCCAAAGCGAAATTCGCCTTTATTCACTACTTGGTCAATGAGTCGCTCCTGTTTTTTACTGGTGGCCGGTACCTGTAAACATGGGAGGCTTTATCAAGAAGAATTATTCACCCTTTGACAACTTGCTCATTGCGGACGACCGAAACGACACGGAAAAACCGATTACACCCTGCTGGATGGCAATCCTGAGTGTTCTTTAGTTCACCTGTCTTCATTTTTGCTTTTGTGAGTATTTGGAGTGAGAAACGTTCGTACAAAGATCATCCATACTGATAGTTGTACGCATTGTGGGCTGTTGTGCCACTCCGTCTCCCATTACAGGGTAGGCTTTGTTATTCGAGGATGCACCTTTAGTCTTTGTGTAGCCAAAAGCCTTCCGAAAGCCGGTAGAACCATTCCAAACAAGCACCTCTTCTGTATAGCCTTACCAAGTCGGTGGAAAACGATAAGGGACAATGGCTTTATTTGTTTGGGGGCCGCACTGTCCAAGTCACAGTGCCACCAGCGGGCTATTGTGCTATTTGTCATGGCGATCGGTTGCCAGGTGAAAATTCCCTAGCCCCTCGACACTAGCACTGCTTGTCCGCGGCCTCTTACTCGGTGGGCTTGAGCTTACCTTATTCACGGCTAACCACCCATATCGCGGCCATTGTCTTACCCGCAACCCAGGGACGACCCCAGCAGCTCTGTTCTGACAAGTAAAGGGCAAGCCTGGAAGAAGCAACACGATGATCAGACTATGGCTCGGCGTAGAGGTATGGAGAAGTTAGCTTCGGCCTCGGCTGGTGCTTCCCACCTTCCTGGTTTGAGCCCAAGAGACGAGGATTGTTGTTTGGATAGGCTGAGACCGCTCAAAACCGAAGCCAGATGCGCGAATGTCTGTGGAACTTATCCCCGTCAAAACGACTGAAAACAACCAAAAGTCACAAAAAGTGTACAGTGAAAACAGTGAAAAACAATTGGTTTGTTATAGATTGTTTTTTCCCTCTGTTTGTCCCCTTCTAAACGTCCACTTGTTGTAGCTTTGGCCCCATGCTTGTTTTTAAGTTGGTGTAATATATATATATATATATATATGTATATATATATATATATATATATATATATATATATATATATATATATATATATATATAGTGTCCCGATGGATAGAGGAACCAAAACGCCTAACCTTAAAGCAGGATTTTCGATTCGGTAATTAGCTTCATATAACCTTTATTCAACCCAGCAGATGGCTTAAGCGAATTCAATTTGATAATTGATCATCGCCTAACAGAATGTCCAGGCGATTTAGGAAATGAGTCTGAAAGAATCAATATTAAAAACGACCAACATCAGCTGCTTGAGCCTCGTGACACAGCATTCTGGGGTATTTTCTTTCTTCGCTGTGGCCGCCAGACTGTATCAGTTATTAAAAGGTGCCCCTTGGCCGGCGGTGGCCAAGCCTTTGGACGTGAAGGTCGCGGGTTCGGATCCTTTCTGTGCCAGTCAACTTCCCCACCTGGCAGCCCTCTATTGTCCGTAGCCCCCTTCCTGAAAAATGATATTGACTGTTAGTTCATTAATAAAAAGGAATTGAAATGATAAAGGGTAGAAGACGATTTATGAAAAAGTACTTTGAAAATGGGACTCAGTTTTTCTAATACTATAAAATTTCATTTTTTAAATCCCTTAGTAAATAGATTGCCCATTAATCCGAGAACACGCTGGGGTTGCTAAAAACCAACAAAATCGACTAACATTACCATGCGTTCTTGCTAAATAACCACAAGGAACATTGAACAAGCAGCAGGAGTCAGTTTCAACCTGAATTATATGCGTTATCGATAAATTAATGCAAATTGGGGTAATTAGCTCTAGTAATCCCGAAAAATTAGAAAAAGCGTTATTAAATGGACTTGTTTTAAAGGCTCGGCAACTGGAAAAACTACCTAACTTATCCAATGATAGAGAGCAAAAAGACCATGAACCCTGTCCTTTGCTCCTTTACGTCACCTACTCATGCGCAAATTGCATAAAAACAGAATCTGCAATAGGAACTTCGAATTTGTCTGACTGATACCACCTAGGGTAGATAGTTTGCAACAGGGGATCTCTGGGCCGAGAAAAATTTTTCCAACATAACTAGCATAGTTTCACCAACCTATGGATGCTCCGCATTCCAGTCGCTCAACTGCACTTTAAATGACCCGGTCACGCTAGCCCAATGGTCGGCCGGATACAAGCGATTCGCATTAGCTTACGTTGGGTATGTTGCCACAGCGTGTCTGGTAAAGCATGGGTGGATTGGCGAATGCAAAGGTCACTTCGGTATGTGTTCGGTGATTCACTGAATTAAGTATCGACGTCTCCTATCGATGTACGTGTCACCGCAGCTGCAGGCAGACAGCGATGAATGCAAGAATCGGAGAGCGGACAGAACTTGAAATCGGAGGATGTGTGTACAACACCCAATCGGATTAAAGGGAGTTTAGGTTTTGGAAGATTCTGAATTATGGAGGATGGGACTAACATGTAGTCCCCTTTTAAAAGGAACAAGATGACTTTTCCTTGTCCAGCCAGAACCTTTGATTTCATCTTTATCACCTTCTTTCATAGTTCAATGAGATTTCCGAATAGTCGTTGTCTAGGCAGGTTTCCTTAGTCAATTCTTGTTTCTCGTGGTTCGGGGTGCAAATAGCACAAGGTATGTAGAACAGTATCCCCGCTAAGCTACTTTTGTGGGGAACCGGTATAAAAACAGGAATTGCTCACAATTATTGCTTCAGTCACCTTTGGACTGACAAAAACGGCAAATTTTGCAAGCAGTGTAGTAAAAGCGATAAATGGTGTGTTGGTGATTGTCATGTTGGTTGCACGGGGATGTCGACTAGGTAACTCCGTCTTTGTGCCAGCAGTTGTGAATTGTCTCTGGACACATTGGGGTATATTTTTGAGGTAAACCATAACCTCATCGATCCATGATGGAGCATGAACTTTGAAATTTCCTGTTAGCCTCTCCATAACAGTGAGAACAAGGCGGAAAGTCTTCTTTGATGCCGAATGAATGCTTTCTCTGCATCTACAGCCGCTTGCTGACTCTTCTGTGCTTCTTTGGACAGACAACTCGGATGATACTCCCTCGTCGGTTCCAACAATCTTTGTGCTGTTCAGCGTAGATAAATTGTTCTCTCCTACCTGCATGGGCAGATGAATCCAGCCGATTGTTGATATTGTACCACTCCATTTGGTAATATTCTATTTTGCATGAAAGTACAATGGGATTTCAGTAGGTAAACCAGTGAATGCTAGCCGGTATGGGTTGCTGGCTTGTCTCACACCTCGAATTCAGTTATTTCTGAATTCCACTTCAGGCTAAGCTTGATAAAGATGTGCTGCATCACCTATATTTATTAATGAAATCACTGGAACAGCTGTACAATTCTTCCTTCATTTGTCTCTATAAGGGAAACTGTTTATGCAAAACCGATCTCAGAATGCGCCCACGCGATCTGACTACCAGTTGTCAAACCGCATTCATGATCGATGGTTCGATGTTGAACCAATAATCTTTTTTTGTTTCGCACATATTGATCAACATATATTACGCGGAAGACTGACAAAATTGTTCGATCCAAATAAGGCACGAAAAACAAGTGCTGAAATTCCTAAAACGTGATCCAATAACAAATGGTTAGAAGCATTCCGTTACTTATGCCTAACCCCAGGCGTCATCTATCGGATCCAGCTGGACAGCAAAAACCGATTTCTCTGCTTATTGGTTATCTTCAGGAGCGAGGTACTGACCATAGACTAGCACCACTATGCAGGTCTTAATGGAGAAAAAATAGGCTTCTGCTATCGATTCTACTGGGAATATTTTAACCGGCCATTTGGGGATAACGGAATCTACTTTCATTTGTCTAGTAATACCATTTCATTTTTGAGGAATCATATGAGACTAGCAACTAAAGATAACCTTATCCCTGCACAAACTATGTAATCGCAGACGAATTGTAACCAACTTCCTGACCGAGTGCTTCACACTAGGCCATCCTATTCGTTATACTTGGAAAAAAACCTACAAAATAGCAGTACGTCCAATACGCGTTTTCACCCGAGTAATTTTATCTGGTTATATGAAACCGACATTTCGGGTTGTTTGTCTCAAACGTTATCATCTTCTTACACCGAAGTTCTGTTTGTCTAAGATGCTCTCATGGGCCTGGCCGGCGATCCTCAGTTTTACGCGGTGGTCAGTTAAAGTCTTCCAATGACGCTGTCAGGGGTTCGGATCGCATGTACGCGATAGACGGCGACTACTTGTCCTCGGCTAGTTACCACACCTGACTTACTGAGGCCTTGTGTTTGATCCCATACCACTCCAATTATCAGGATCACATTTGCCGGCTCTCCTCCCCTGTGTATTGGAGCCCGGCGGCTATGGAGCATGTCCCCTCCACAAAGCCCATAAGTGAAGCAACTCATAAAAATACTACCCAAAATCTGACAGTCCCCTGGTAACTGACGATCGTTTAGAAATCTTTGCCTTAAATTGCTGGGCAGTCATACATACTAGGTCCATACATTCATTGTAACGCATTTGACAGATACATCCAAAAGTCTTTGCTGAATGCTAGCGCACACGATTCCACCGCATCTACTGATCATTAGGGATAATTTCGACAGAAAAGAGAACAAAACAAAAAAGAATTATCAGGGGAGACGTTATCACATATATTTGTGATAGTATATCAGGTCAAAAATGGCCTGTCCCCAACCATGATAGCAATTATTCAGTTGTCTGTTATGTTGTAACTAGTTTGATGTATCCCGCCATTTTGATTCCGTTTATGAGAGGGTTAACGCCGGCTGATACGCTTATTGAGCTCCGGTTAGAGAATGTTCTTCCCAATTTGCCCTTTTCAGATCAGGATGTTTGCAATCTACTATCGGAGATGCCTTGACAAAGTGAATGTTGCAGTCATTCTAGATGTGATCTTTCTTGTAGCATTACCATCATCAAAATCTGCACTGCTGTTTATGGTTCTCAATCAGCCACCATTCTGCCTATATTATTTCACTTTTTGATAGCATTCTTCATTCGTTCCTTGGAAATTCTAACCATGACAACAACAGACGTCTTGAGATTAACCTGTCGACTGCGAATTTTGAGTGAATCCTCTTCAACCAGTCCAGTCTACTTTTTCTGGCCATTTCCTTGCTACCATCGCAATCGGCGATCAGTCTACCTTTCGGAGGCCGAAAAATTCTTCATTTGTGGATTACAAAACTTTTGCCCAAACTAAGTAGATAAAATTTCATCTATAAAAACTTCTTTCTCGCCAACATTACGCTTTTCGAACTCTCTACTGGCGTAGTTTTCTTATCTATTTCATTTATTTCTACCTTCGTAAAGCTTCTTATTCTCACACTACGAGTGTTTTTCGATCATTCTGGCCACCATGAAGACGGTTACTTGCAGAATTGGAGGATGATTCCTCTAGGAAGGAAGTAGCCGTGCAACTGAACGAAAAGGAATGTATGGTCAGTCAAACGAAGTTGTCAGGTATCTGTCTCACCTCCCGGAATCCCGAGATCAGTCTTTGCTGATCAACGAAACGCCCTCGAATTCGATGCCCATTTTCCTTCGGAAGACACACATTTTTTTGAGTACCAACTGTGTGCACTCACTTTTCATTTCCACTTCCTGACAAGCAAAGAAAATTGCTCCATTTCCAACACTATCCAGTAATATTCCGAACGATTCCGTCCTAATAAACTTGACTCGGTTATTTTGAAATTCAATAATACTCTTACGCTCTGATACCACCTAAAGTGTACTATAATTCCATAATATGACTTCCCATTCGCAAACGGACGTCTAAAGAACAAATCCAACGTTTGATTTAGTGCCCTCCAATTGTAAGTGAAAAAAGTCTCAGTTAATTCAACCAGATGACAATGTATTCACTACCATTCTGCTTCTGATTTTATCCGCAAGTCCACTGTGCCAGAAAAGTATCCCTTAGTGAACCCCTTACTTGTTAACATGATTTACCTTACACTAAAACTGGTATATTCTGCATATGAGATTTGAGTAAAAGTCGTCTAAAATCCTAGCGACTCAATTTGATGTTCCACAAATCGTTGTTCTGTAGCCTTTTCTATATATGTAAGTGACCTGCCCAGTTGTATTGTCTTCGGTTATGTGATTAGGTATGATAACGGTGTAGCTATATACCATCCCGCATCAGCCAGCGAGGATTTACGCAAGCTACATTTCTCCGTTAACATATTGGTAAATTTTCAGAATCTGGTGAACTTCCTATTATGTCTTTAAAAATTCCGGAAAATCTTTGCCCTATCTGTTTCTGGTTACAATAATAACTACGTTGCCTTAGTGACCCCAAACTACCCCGAATCGAAACTGCTGAGAACCATGGGGTCTTTTCCCCTCGATCGGTTGTTCGTCCGAAACGTAGATTCTACGTAGTCCGTTGCGAAAGCTCGACTAGTCCCGTGATGAGTCTAGCTTTATTTCTGTTTTCATTTCCGTAGGCATTTTGACAATTTATATTTGTTTCTCTCACTTAATCACTCTCCTGTTAGTAAACAAACATTTCCGTCCACTGGTCACGTTTCTCTCATCGCAATGCACCCGTGAGAAATAAGCATCAAATAACCTATATTATTGTCATACCACATACACAGATATGAACGTTTTCAGTGTCAAGCTACTCAGAATAAACTGCTATGAGACCGTCTGTGCCTGACCTCAATCGTTCACTGGTAAACGAAGATGTGATCATTGCCCAGCTATGTCCCAATGGTCTCTGACACTTATCCCATTAATTTCTCCATCTTTAGCCCACCATTGTTACTGATGAACCACGTGATCTCGTCAGAGGTCAGCTGTGGCAACGTCGGATTGATTACACTGATCGTTAAGCTGAGCGGGGAAAAAATCGCAGGAGAAAGTATGCTGATAAGGCTGCGACGAATTAGTCAACATCCTAGTAGACCACTGAGTTCTGGTCACAGAAAACCAGGGCAAACGATTTGTGTTATCAGGTGAATGTGAAAGTTGCTGACGACTCTGACCGCTTTTATTAGAGTTAATGGAAATGGGCCATTGGCAAATGAACATCGAATAAACTGACAATGCCAGAGTGGACGACCTCTTTCCCAGTCTGCATTTTGCAACTTTCATTTCTGGAATTCAAGCCTATACTGGCAAAAGCCCAAAAAATGCAACGTAGTATCAAACAGTACAATACAATAAAATGCGATACAATACAAAACTTTCGTCATGCAGCATTAATTTACCGTTCGCCACGGCAAACCATAGGTGCAACTACTTTACCTAACTTGCTAGAAATCACTGGCAGTGTGTCCTTCAGGCCCGAAACAGAGTGCCAATCAGGAGAAGAACGATTTCAACGAAGTTAGTTTACCCACTGGAACATCTGGCCTGGTTCACAATGGTTTATTTAATCTTAACATTGCGTAACATAGTATTCTGCCCCGTCATTTGATTTTACTGACCAAGCGGTAACGTTCCAGGTGATCAGTCAGTTTTTCCCATTCACTATAGGCATCCCAGTCTACATTCGCCGAGTGGATGGTGCTGTTGTTTCCTAAATATCAAGGGTAAAACATCTGTGCAATGAGTCTACGGTTTTGAAGGAACGGTCGGGTACTGATGCCGCATGATGAGTTAATTGGTGAATGGTTTAGTTACTTCTGTTCTCAGTGTGCATGATTATAAATTCATCAACTACTGTCATTTACTGTAATGATCTGAAAATATTTCCGCATTCGAAGACGAGAAAATTAGCTGTTTACTTGGCTTCTTTTTATGTGAACAGTCACTGTGCTGACACTAACTTCCTTCTCTTCCATGTGTAATTCTACTAGTGCATCTCATTGTCCCGTTAGTGGGGGGTTTAAGAAATGGACACGACCTAAGATGGAATAAGAAATTTCAAAAAATGATTCATCATTCTGTATCAATAAAAAAGCTTCCCATACACCTAAATTCTACGTCATAAATGGAAATTATATTCCCCCAGCCAAAATTTGTATTTGGTCACACACATACACACACACATGCACACACACACACACACACACATACACATACACACAAACCCGTGGTAAAGCGCATATACAGTTTCCCCATCGAAAGAGCCAAACAAATAACTGATCAAAATGCAGAATTAGGGTCGAACTCACCACGAAGAAGGCTTGGGAGGATTGAACAGCTGTTTCTTCCGTCTGATGAATCAATAGTAATGCTTAGCCATTGCACGGGAATGGGATGCGAACCCAGGATAAACGATTAGGAATCGGATATCTTAGCCATTAGACTAGCTGGGTTGATTCTTAAAGTTTCGTGGTAATTTATTCGCATTCCATAGAAAGGCCATTCATCACTTGGACGTCGATCATCTGAAGACCACAGGCAAGTGGCTTGGAAGATGTAGTGATGGATAAGAGCGCTATGTCATATAGTCTTGATTTTCGGTAAACTGTTAACAAGCAACGCAGTTAGCCCAATGGCTAAAACATTCGGCCTACATTGATTTGTCTTGGGTTCGTGTCCCATTGCTCATGTAGTGAATAAACATTTCTGATACTTCTTACTAGGCATGAAACAGCTGTGTACAGTACATCCGGGAGTATCAGTGGCAAGTGCTGCCATGATTTAATGATGTTAAGTTAGGCAGTGAATCTGCATGGTGAATCGTTAAAGATCGCATTAGATCTTCTAGTACCCCAGACTTCCATTTGCTAACAAAGTTTCATAGTCCGCAGACGACTATGTGCTGTGAATGCCTGCTGTTCACATAGGCCAGAGGACAGAAACCCAATAATTGAAATCACCATAGTCATATCTACCGATTCACAGAGATACATCCTGGTCGAAATAAACACCAAAACTGAGGTAAACTGGCGTCCGAAATCAGTACCAAATAGGAAGTATCAAACTGCATGCAATTAGATCAGCATCCTCAATTATTTTTCGTGGAAAAACGATTGATGTTTGAGCATAATACTCCCAATAGCACATATGGCCAGTTCGTATGTTTACCACGCAAGCGCGAATAGGTAAACACGGTCACGCCTGTACACGAATCACATGAGGTTAATGTGACTCGAGTTCGGTTCACTGTGAATAATTGTTTTCAGTTTTCCAATAAGGACAATTGTTTATCCACAAAGCACATCCGCTTCATTGACGAACAGAATATTTGTGTGTAAACAACCCGTACTACTAACCTACTAGATGGACTTTCCGTGGTTGTCGTAATACTGAATAAAAAGTGCAACATCAGTAATACGATAACTTTTTGATCACTTGTTTGTTTACACAAAGCAATTACTCCCGCCTGCCCCTTTGGTGTCGAATGAGATAGGCTGCTGTGTTCTTGAGGTCATCAGTATCTATGTGTTATTGTGGCGCTTGCGAGTTTGCGTTTATCTACACTCGGTCTCATGCATGGTCATTATCGTAGTGAAATTTGCTGCGATCAATTGTACTCTAAAATAAATCTGACGCATTTTGAAATAAGCTAAACAAAATATAGAAAGAAAAGAAATTAGTTTACTTTCAATGGCTTTTACTGAGTAGCCGAGTATATTCTTTCTGGTCAACCCGAATGCGACCTAAACAAAGCATTGCAGTTTTGGTTTTCGTGTTGGTGCCGCTTGGTGTTGATGAATTATGATCGATCTTAGTTCCTATTGGTCATTTTGCTTATTGTGAATCCATCCCAATGCTATCCCCGCTGATCGAATCGGATGTTTCGCTGTATGCGCGAGCTGAAAGGCGGACCAATTTTTTCGTCTTACGGTTTTATTTTTTGAGTGGCCCATGCCGAAACTGATTGATGGGAATTGAATTTTGCTTTCTCGTGTCTGTCTTTTAGGCCATTATGGAAACGTGTTTGTTTAGTCGTTTCCCAAAAAACAGATCCATCGCACGCTATCTATGCATAACAGGTAATAGGCCGAGTAGATCTGACTGTGTGGGTTGAGGCAAGTGTTCCGGACATGCAGAAAGAAACAGAAGGTAAACGGGAATCTTGGAAATCAGGCTGGAAGTAACCTCTTTTCCGTGACATAAGCCAGGATCTTTCTAATGCATACCAGGAGACATACTTAGAAAAAAAAATAATCTGAATAAAGAGAATAATCTGTTAAACAAGGATTTCAAATGGCTTGCTTAGAGCTAAAATACCTCAGCCAGAAGATTTGAAACGTCTACCTATGTGGGTTTTTCAAAACAACACGAAGTTCGAAGAAACCAGAGCAGGCTAACAATTTTTTCCAGCGTCTACTTTGAGATTTGCTTGTTTTACTTTTCTTATCAGTGAAACAAAAGAATGCATTCTCAATCAGAAGATCGCCGCTAAAAGAGGGCTGACAAGTGGGGAAGTTGACCCGGAGCGTGAGGATGCGAATCCACGACCCTCAGATTGGAACGCCTAAGGGTTGACCGCTCGACCATCATAATCGGATCCTGGATCAGTCAGTATGCTTACCTAATACCTGACTGACGTGGCTGCAGGTCAATTTAAGGGCCTTGTATAACCAAACCCTAACCACTTTTGTCCGGTCATTTGCAGTCTTGTAGACCTATGCCTATTATAAAAAATGGCAAAACAATGATAAATCAACAGGGCCAGAAAAGTAGGTCGACCTCAAATGGCTGAAAAAGACTTTCTGATGTTGACAGACGATAATGTATCATCAAACACAATGCAGTCCACATGAAATAGTCAAACTAGTTTACTGCCCAAGGCGGCATTGTACTGATTTTTCATATTACTGCAATTGTACCTAATTACAAGCTGACAAGTTCTTTCAACTGGATTATGCCCTACAACAATTACGGGAACATAATTCACATAACTGGAACCGATTGGTGGTGTGTACTTTAGGTGTTCCAGGCCATTCGCATATGGTTTCCGCGCAAAAATGACTTGGTTCGATTGCTAAAATACTTCTGGCATACATCCATATCTTGTTCCAGTAGGTGTTGAAGCTAACCCTGAGGGCAACAATTAGCTTCTATCACTATCAGCTGGACAAATGTTATATTTAACATTAACAACAATAGTATAATGTACATAAATAAGCATATTCATAGTCAATTGTAGATTGTACATCTAAGCAGGACATTGAAGTTTGGCACTGCATGAAGCCAATCAGAACAGTTTTGTTCAAATTCTTCCGAATTTTGAGTTTTGATATAGTTGTGTCCGAAAGAGCTGTTCTCATCTAACCAGTGACTCAAATGACAGTTTCTACAATCATAAATCAAATATCAAAGCTAATATGGTTGTAATTTGATTGGCAAATCGATCGTGAAAGAAAGACAGATGAAAGTGGGTTTGTCTGTGCAGAGAGCAGCGTTGTTTTCAGCTAGCTTAAGTAGAAGAGATTCCGAGAAGAATGTATCATTCCGTGTGTTTTGATGATGTTCATGTGACCCAATGAACTCTTCGTTCGAGGGACTCTTTAACTCATTGTTTTCGTCTGAATCATTCATATGCAAGTGCTTTTGTCATCAAAACAGCAGTGGATTATGCCAAGTAGACCACAAATCAATTCGTTTATTTGTCATCTATTTGTAAAACTGATAGGGACTGATATCGTAGCAACTCGACTATTAGTGGTTTCTGGTACATTTTCCAGGTCAGAACCAACCGGAAGCTGAAGACTGTTTATTTACCGAAATCAAAATTACTGAAGATCATTTTCACAGTGTGATTTGGAAATCGCATCTAAGTGAAGGGGTATACGAACCTCCGACGTTTGTGAATCTCTATTGATCACAAGGTGTTTTTTTATCTTGTAGCTCCGAGGAACGAAGCCAAATTAGTAGCGCACCCATTGTTCAGCTGGTTAAGCGGTTGCGCCAAAGAAGACAATATCATGGGCTCGATCCCCATCGGGGTCACTGTTCATGAGTGCTGGTGCTCAAGCGGCTAAGATTACGACATTTCAGCCTAACGACGGTGAGTTCCTATCCTCCCACCGACGACCATCTTTCCAAATTGACAATGTTTTGTTGGCTCCGACCCCTTCTTGAAACTGGTGTATCTGGTTGTTTCGTCAGTAAGGGAAGTCGAAGATAGGAGAGATGGACAAGGGACTACCAACCACCTTAATCGAATGAAAATTCAATATCAAGGAAATTTTGCGGATCATCCATCAAGTAGATAAATGTCCAAGTATTCACGTACCGGACGATTTAAATTTCTTGCTGAGGATGGGCAGGAATGCGCGAATAAGTGCAGCAAATTAGAAAAAAAGCATTTTAGCGAGGTTTACGATAAGCTAAATGAGATGTGAAAAAGGCCGAAAATGAAGTTACAGAAAAAAGCAAAATAAACAGAATATGTGGAACATTAATTGGTTGGATCAAAAGGCAAATGTCGGACGAATGAATTATGCGTGGAAGAAATAAAGAGAGGAGAGTTTAAAAAACTGAGGCAATCCAAAACTATGCATTGATTGCCTCACGACCCTTAGCAGACGGTTATAACTGTTCGTGATAACTAAGGTGGTGCTGTAATTAACTAAATACCACTTGTTGACTGGTCCAAGCAGGTTTTTATGCTTACGTAGACTAAATGTCACTAGGCTTAGATGGCAAATTGCGGGGCCAAATTTATGCTGGGTCTTTGTCTCTAAAAGCTTCCCCGGGTGACATATTCCTTAATTGTGGCGTCCGATTTCTAACCTGTTCTGTTAAAGAAATAGCATGCAATTTCCACGGATGAACCGGACCACTGGGAATACGCGACTTTTGACAGTTCAGGTTATCTTACGATCAGGTAATGAAGTTTTCTTATCTATGGCAAATAAGAAAAATGCTTCACAAAAGAACACTGTCCAGAAGAATGAAACCATTCCTGTTACTCTCAAGTTTTCTGCTGAATGTTACCGAAAAGAGCCATAGAATAGCATCATCAGGCACATTCTGTTTTCTTTATCTGAATTAGTTGATTAGGTGGATGATCCATCTGAGGATCATTGTCGTTCATTTCATACAACAAAGGTTCCTCATCATTTATGCGACTTGTGTCTTGATAGACGCCAAATGTTATGATTCCGAATTAATATGACCTGTGAGCGTCTTCTGTCAGTAATCGTATCCAGTGGCTTCAGGGACAGCAGAATTGATGAAAGACTATCGATGGCAATAAAAGTAAAGGTAGAAGGTGAAATTAGACCCATACAAGTAGTGAAAGTCAGTTCCAAACCTCGCATATCATACACTTGTTTGACTAGTTTATACGACTAATCAATGTGAGTAAAGTATTCAGCCTATCGATATACGGACACGTGCACGTTTCATCTTCGAGCGATCCTTTTTGAACATGCAACAATTACGTCACTGTGATCCAGTAATTTGCATGATCCTGACTTTTGTGAATGATTGCAAATGATCGAAAAGTTAAAAGGGGAATCAGTCCTCCATACCGAATGGAAGATTAAAATTATTCTATCGACTTTTTTAAATTTCATACTTCAAATCATTCAATCTTCGTTTCTGATCAATGACCTTTGATCTACCAGCTTTTTTGTCACCTATACTACCCTTCACTGTCTTCTTCGTGACTGAACTTTCCTCAACGAACAGTGGTAGAAACTTTTGTGCTCACTTTACAGGTCTCGCCAAAACTTATGCAACAAGCGTCATATAAGCCATTTTCATTCCAATAGGCAGCAACACAGAAAAGCAAATAATTGAAATTGTATTCGTTTTATTCAACAAGAACTGGTGAATATTGTGGATAGCATGTCTCATGCTACGGAGTTAGGAATTTATTCGATATTCCATTTCGTCCGTCATGTATACACCTGAAACATGATGCACTAAATCCTTGTGGAATTCGATTAACTCACAGCGTTCTGGCGCATGTATTGCTGGCAATCCAGCATCAATAAACACTGATCATCAATAGGCTTGTCACTACAGTTCAGCAGAATTTTGGTCATTTCAATGTGCTACCCAACAGCTCCAAGATAAAATTGTCTTTACTTCATATTTCTAGAACTTTTAGAAATTCACGAAACATATGTCGCATAGAATCAACATCAGGGCCTGAGCATGGTTATATATGAAGCACACCCTACACCCAGGTGAATTTTTTCTTTATATCAAATTGAAAGAAAACCACTCTACACCGGATAATGTTTAACAAATCCTGATAGAGTGGAGCAAGAAAGTGCCTTCCTTTTATATTGGCTACTTTATTGGAATGAAGGGGATTTCTGCGCTACAATGACGACCAAATTCCCCTATCAGGAGTACCTTGTGTTTTGATCCGTTGGTAGGGATTTTCCAATTTTTATTCATTGTCAGGCTGAACAACCTGACTGGGAATAAGAGAGCAGAATAACGTTTTTGAAACACTTCCTTCTAGAAATGTCTATTTTGTGAACGTTTTTCAGATCACCACATGCCATTCAGTTATCAAGAAAGTTAGCCAGTCCTTAGAGTGAAGCCATTAGCATTTTCTACTATTGCGCAGGATAATTTTAGTCTCTACTTTGCCATGCGTTTACTTCATGCTACAAATCTGGTGAAACTTGGGGTGCTGAAACATTATTCAAGTCTCTCTGGACAAAGGTGCATGAAG
Organism: Fasciolopsis buskii; assembly: GCA_008360955.1. Classification (NCBI taxonomy): domain Eukaryota; kingdom Metazoa; phylum Platyhelminthes; class Trematoda; order Plagiorchiida; family Fasciolidae; genus Fasciolopsis; species Fasciolopsis buskii. The sequence goes on from LUCM01011463.1 coordinate 127,615, forward strand.
TGTCTGTAATAACCTGCGACAGAATTAGAAGTATGAATATCAGTAATTTTGTGATTACTTCTAGATGTTTCTGGCAAGGCTTATTCGTTTGGGATGATGTAAATTATGACCTTGTTTAGTTTAAAAAGCTGGAAATGTCAACGAACAGCATTATAAGTCTACCGAAGTTTTGAAATCAATTTCTAATCCTCTGTTTTGTGATGCTAAAAGATTTTACTGTTTCTCGCCCACTGCTTCACAGTCGTAAACTATGCAAGCTATTAATGCGCACCCTTAATTGACTTTGAGACAAGGTCGCATTCGATATAAACAAGGTGATTCCTAAACAAGGATTTTCCTGTTCCTGATCGACCATTAGAATGAGATCTCAGGTAACTCAAAATATCCCAATTAGTAAATAAGTACGGGAGCAGTCATGGGTAGAATACCTGATGAAGTAAGTGCTCTTGCTGGATAAACGAATTTCTTGCCATTTGTGAATACAGCCTAAGATAAATTCTAAGTCCCTTTCAGAATCGTTTGTTAAATTTTCATGCCCCAGCAGGATTTTCTTTTTCATCTTTAGACCCAGCTACCTAGACAATCAAAATCACTCATGTTTAACTAGCCTTAATAAAGTCTACAAACAGATGCACCAAAAGGAACCTGGAAATAAATCTACGATATTTGATGATGATTCTTTACACCTACAAAGTATTAGAGGCCCAGGAGTATTAACAGTTGAAATTTTTAAGTGCATCCCAATCGACAGCACCCGTGCTTACCCATGTTTGGGGCGAATTGAGCGAACTCGTCAACGTGTTGTTTTCCTGTCGTCCCACCATAGAATCTGTCCTCGAAAGCACCATTTTCCTCCATATATCAACTGCAGCCCAGTCCCTGTTTTTTCCATGATTCTATTCCCAATGCTGTGGCTTTGTTTAACTAGTCTGTAGCTTGATTGTCATGCCCAGGCTTGATTTTCCGATAAATTTGCCATTGGTTCGCCTTCCCGTGCAAAAACGCCTCTGTTTCTCTTTCTTACCTTTTATCCCACACGGAGCTCAAGTTGTCCCTATAAATCAGTCAGCAAACATGTGGAATGGAACTTCGTGTTTTTCTCTATTTGTTCTCACCCCGGCCATCCACTTTCACGTCTGCCTTTCCAGGCTTCAGGTGGCAACTTTACCGTTCACTTAATTAATATTATTGAAGTTTTATTCCTTCGAACGGTTTCCCTTCCTGCTGTTATTTGTCAAATTCCTACTGGTACACAGTCCGTCAAATAACTGTATCTTTTCAACTTTTTATTCTAGCTAATAAGTTGAAGAAAACCTTACCACATGACTCACCTGGGATACATCAAAACTGTTTTTAGCATGGTTTCCGTGTGAGAGTTCCCATAGCCGTGTGGTTGAAACCATGTGCGTGGCGCGGGGAGGGGGGTGAATAGCCCTTCTGTCGAAACTCTCATGAGTAAATCGAAAATAACGTTAAATTGCAAAATTCACTTGAATAAAAGTTACCTTATTCGGCCTGAAGGTCGATGAATTTTACAGTTTTGATCCAGTAACTGCAAGGGTTCAGCCATGATCTACTATGAACGCTGAAGAAACTGTGATTTGTGATTCCTTCCTTTTTCGCTGCGGCATTTGATGTGGTAGTGGTAAAAGTAGTGCAGTAGTAGTGGGATTAGTAGTGGCAGTATAGTAGTAGTAGCAGCAGTAGAAACAGTAGTGCAATTTCCAGTAAAGCCAAATTCCTATATACCAGGCACTATACCAAGTCTCCGAAGCAAGAGTCCAATAAACTACTGCTAACCTTAGTTAATGAACTGCAGCGCAACACTCAGACTGCTGCATCTGGGTTTCAACCTAGGATGGTTAATGTGGATCTTGCCTTGAACGGGCAGAATTGTTGAATGTGCGAAATAAACCCTTTTCATTACATGTTGAGTGTGTGCATCAGGATCTGAGGTGATTTTAGAAGTCATCTCCCCTAACTATCTGACTGGCATAATGATCTAAGCTGGCTTATGCCAATGTTTGCTCATTTGAGTACAGCTGCCTTGATGAATTATACCTCGCAACTTTTTGAGGACTTCACGGTGACTTCTTGCACAAAATGCACGGAGATAGAAATTCACCTCGGATGTCCACTTGCTGTTCCATCCAATCTAACCATCATCTGTGTCTGCTTCATTCTGACTCATTCATTTCCGAAGAACACCAAGATCTGCTGTAAAAGATATCAGCGCGCTTGTGGTCCTTCTGCTCTTTCACAGCGCAGTACTCAAAATAACCACGTTCCATTCAATCACCGGTGGCTTGACTCAAACGGAAACTATCGATCATTCTCGTCAGGAAATTTGGACTGGGAGAACTCCTAAGTCAGTTTCAGGTTTAATTCGGTCCTTGGTCGCTGTCAGAATAACAGAGAAACCAGCCGCCTGGTACAACCGATTCTACGCAATAAACATCAAACTGATGCTCATCCGAATTTTTCCACGTGACTGTAGACACAACTGAACATAAAAAATTTGGGCAAACATTAAACACAGATCAAAGAAGACCTGCACTTGGCATGAGAAGTTTCCTGATGACTTTATGCCATATGGGTCTTAAAAATTCATAGATTTTCGGCGACAGTTACTACCCTAGATGTTAGTAGATTCGGGCCTCGAAAATCCACAGCAGTAGCGTGCAATCCCCTGGAGCCTTAGCTGATCAGATGGCTCAGAGAATGACATCGGATAGTAGTACAAGAAAATGAAAAAGGCTGCGGCTGTTAGTCATAGTTACAATCTTTGCTGACCGATTGGAAGTGCTGGTACACGAAAGCCAAGTGTCAGTTAGTCGGCGGAACAACCTGCCTGCTCACCGATTCACTCTCAGCAGAACTGTCTGCAGCATTGGGCCTCTTGGCTGCCTTCCGCTTAGGCCAGCAAACTAAACAGTGGAGGTAGATCCCATTCCTCTAGGAAAAACGAAGGTCCTTGGGGAGATAAAATTTCTGAAAGGTCCTAAGGTCGCCGTACCAGATGGGCTATTCCAGTATTCTTTCAAGTATGATAACTAGTCGTTAACACTGGAATTAAAACCCTCAAGCGGTCATCGTGGAATAACGAAGCATGTACCCAGATACTCTTGTGGAGCGTTGGTTTTACCTGTGTACGGTGAATTTGCTGGGTACGTCTTCGAAAATCATAAAGGAATCATTTTGGTAAGTGGTTCATTCAAACTGTTCGCTGGCTTTATTGTCTGCCGGGTATCAGATGCACGTGAAGAACGTGCTCATGAGATTCAGGGCAGGTTCCAATCTGGTAGAAGGTGTTTTGGTAACAGTTTTATTCTGCGACAAACCTTGCGACGCAGGTACACCTTCAGTAGACCTCCGATTTTCCTCTTCCTTGAACCTAATGCCACGTTCTATTCGCTCGATCATGCAGCTTGCTGGAGTTGTCTCACATTGGAGAACATGCCAGGTGATTTAATTTCTATTTTCCTATTGTTTTATGCAAACACTCGAAGCCGAATTCGTGCTCACATTGGTCTTTCACTCGAGTCCATCAGGATAAGTGGTGACCACCAAATCATTCCTCTTTCATCATTCTTATCCAACCTTTTCCATATCAAAAGTGATTTGGCCGTGAGCTGAACAGTGGCTTACAGAGGAAGATTCGAGTGAGATAGATGAGTTCATTTACTTGAGTAGATGAATTGTCGTCGGCCATACAAAAAGATTGATTGACGCTTAAAAGTTGAGTCATCCGTGGCATTGGTGTGACATCCTATTGAGGAGCAGAGGGTGAGTGTCTGCTTCAATGGTGTCATCGGTCTCCCCATATGTAACGAAAAAAATAATATATGAGGCCCGAAGATATGCGAAGATTTTATGTCCAGATTTTAATGCCTTTGTAGTATTTCCTTTAAAATAGGCTGAGAGAATTTTCTTAGTGTCTCAAAGGTTAGCATTGGAATATTGCGTCTTACAATTTAGTCTTTGGGAGAGGTACTGTACTTGAATACATAAAAGCGATTGGGTTAAATGTACGCCATTCTCTTAGACAAGCTGGAAAATGTTTCGAGACGATCATTCAGTGACAAAGAAAAGATATTAAAAACTTGACTGTTTGACTGTTTTAATTAGATGCTGGAACCACGAGAATATATCAAGTGACCGCTGACCAAGGAGACATACATCAGTCCAGCAGACAGTAAAGATTTCCAAACCGTTAACCTTCAGTCGACGTGCTCTGGCTTTGGTTTTTGCCTCATAACACTATCTATTCAGAAGTAAAAAGATATCAACAGTGGTAAAAAAACAGCATGAAAAATAAAAAGTTAAACCACCACATAGAAAAGGAAGGATTTTGACTTTAAGATCGTCACTGATTGCGGCAGTGAGCCAGTTGTCGCACCTGTTTTGTTCAACGACCGCTTCGGGGGATCTCGTGATCCCAAACCTGTAGTATAACTAAGCCTACGCAAGCCGGTTCACTGTTATTTTTTCATATTTATTTCTCATGTCACGGACTGGCTATCTCGACCCTTCCTTCAAACGTTACCTGGCTCGGAGCATAACGGACAACGAGGCAATCGATCCGTGAGCTTGCGAAGACTGTGCCCCATTCAGTGCCTGTTCTAAACTCTCAGCCCTAGGACCAGGTAACTAACGCCTAGTCTCTTAGTTTCTCTCCAAGTTCCTTCAGGTTCTACCAATAGTACGAAGATAACGGTGTTCAAACACCAGAGATACCTGCATATCTGTCCTCAACGGCCAGATTTATAAGATGCATAGTAGGACTGGCCTTAGTGCAGCCATGTAAACTCGACTTCTGATAAATAACCGAGTGTTACTTTGAATTCCCAGTTTTCCAATGACCCTTCTTCCGGTACACGATCACCAGGGAAGATATAAACACCCAAGTAATTGAATTTATCTTCTTCACTCAGTTCTCCTGCAAGACAAGGGTTCGACAGTCATTGGCCTATCTGCAGCCTAAACCTTCCTCTTCTGTTTCTTGTGTTTCGCACATTACCTTGCGGTTTTCTTCCTTTGTTCTATGTTCATTTATCTTCTGAATAGGTCAGATGAACTCAATGAATATCAGTGCATGTTTATTAATTGAAAATACTTAACTGAACAGCGTAAGAGTGTACTTTTTGAAATCACTTATTTACGTGCTTGCGAACATACCTACATAATATTAAATTGGATTCTTGCAAACTCTGTACTGGCCTTGGTTGCATACTCAGAGTATCCGTTACTCAGGATAGCATGAAACCACCTACCATAAACTACAATCCAGCCACCTTTTGTACACATTAAGGAAGACCTTCGAATGATTGTTATATGTGCAACAATCAGGACGTGATGATCAATCGATCGCACTAAAGCAAGCTAGTCAATGTCCTTCATTTGAACCCTGATCAGCGACCTCTTATATGAAATAAAATCTAGTACCATTACAGATGCTATTAGGAGGCTTCATATCCCGTTTCTTTCGTTGCTGAATTCTAGCCGCGCAGCGCATCTGCGTAATGAGAAAAGGCTTTTCTACACGATGCTAGTCATCAGACCCTTATGCGACTAGTGACATTACCAGAGCAAAAAGGCAACCGGATACGAAAACTATATTTTGTTGTATAATCCCAAACTAAATGAAATTATCAAGCCACAAGCGAGGCCAAAATAAGATCACATAATTCTGGAGATCTCAGGTGGGTTGTTACTGCACTGAGAAAGAAGGCACAATAGAGCTCTCGAATTGACTGCATCCCATTGCTTGTCTAATTCATCCCGCTCTCAGGGTTTCGAAAACCGAGTGCACAACAAAGACATCAAATGTCGAACACAATGCGACAGTCTAGGAAGACCCTTCAAAACGAGAGTCTTGGAATGAATTTTAAGTGTCCCATGAAAACCCATGTTTGTCTTGACATGCCAGTGGCCACAGTCGAAAAGTAAATTTTGTCTTGCCTTGTGGTGCCTGGATTTCTGTATGTTTTCTGCGTTAAATACACTTCGACTGATTAGAGGAACTGCTCATGATTAGTATAACCATTTCATGGTTGCCAGTCCCTGAATCCGTTTGTTCGCAGATCAGACTGCGCGTTAACTGGTAGCATTAGATTCTGGGCTTGACAATGAGAGCTGTCACAGACGATATCAGTTCGACAATCGTCAACAGTGGTTTCACTCAAAACAGAGGTCATAGCAAAACAATCCTTTGAGACCCTCTTGTGTTTCACCGTGGTGATGATTTTATGAATTGGAAATTCTGACAGGAATATCAGAAGAGAATGCCGGCTAAATACCTTGCTTTAAATGGCTGGATGACCAAGACTAACTGATGAACTTTTCCATTACGTGGCAACTATATACCGCTGCCTGAGGTGAACGTAAAGCCACCACGTAAAACACCCCAGCCCTACACCCAACGGATGACCAAAATAAATCCCCAAGATTTCCTCCAAACAAAATTGGTCACATGCCAAAGATGCAGTTGATATATAGAGTCGACCAAAACAAACGATCACATCAACAAAACTTCCGTTGCCAGCCTTTTCCCATTAGTCGTTATTTCTTGTTTCACCAAATTTACTCATCTGAGTGAATTTCACAACATGACTGATATGTGTTCAGGTTTGCTAAAAAATTGTATCTGTGTCAACTGGGAAACGCAATTCCGCATTTGCAACAAACTCCATAACAGTTGGAGGATTCAATTCTGAACTGACTGGCATAGAAAAGATATATATTCATATTTATCTGACAGGATGGATGCATCTGTCTCATCTATACGCCTGCAACGTGGCAGTCCTCCGACTGGCCATGGCCAAGTCAATAAGGTCGCAGCTCCAATTCCGCTCATCGCTAGTAGACTTCCTCATTTGCTAGCATTTTGTCGGCTTGGGTCCAGTTCATGAAATTGATGCACACTGTTATTTCATCAGTGGAGGAAATTAAAGATAAAAGTAAATGCGTACCTCGTTTCGGTAACGCACTTTCCTTGAAAAATGCCACTGCATATGGCAAACCAAGTACCAGTTTCACATCCACGGGGCCTCGTGTAAACCTGAGCTTTGCTTGTTGATGGTCTGCGGATAAAATAATTCCGAAGAATGATGTTGCTCACTACATGGCAAAGTTCTGATAGGACGACGCTGTCAATTTCAACTGGAGAAAAATTTGAGCTAGACTTGGTCTCCAACTTTTGTGGTCCGACAACTGTGGCTCTGCTCTCAAATGAGGAAAATCTAGGTATTTGGCCGGCATTCTCTTCTGATATTCCTGTCAGAATTTCCAATTCATAAAATCATCACCACGGTGAAACACAAGAGGGTCTCAAAGGATTGTTTTGCTATGACCTCTGTTTTGAGTGAAACCACTGTTGACGATTGTCGAACTGATATCGTCTGTGACAGCTCTCATTGTCAAGCCCAGAATCTAATGCTACCAGTTAACGCGCAGTCTGATCTGCGAACAAACGGATTCAGGGACTGGCAACCATGAAATGGTTATACTAATCATGAGCAGTTCCTCTAATCAGTCGAAGTGTATTTAACGCAGAAAACATACAGAAATCCAGGCACCACAAGGCAAGACAAAATTTACTTTTCGACTGTGGCCACTGGCATGTCAAGACAAACATGGGTTTTCATGGGACACTTAAAATTCATTCCAAGACTCTCGTTTTGAAGGGTCTTCCTAGACTGTCGCATTGTGTTCGACATTTGATGTCTTTGTTGTGCACTCGGTTTTCGAAACCCTGAGAGCGGGATGAATTAGACAAGCACCGGGAGGCGGTCAATTTTAGAGCCTTATTTTTTCATTCTCGCTACAGTACAATTGTGAATGAAACCTAACGAAGCTGATGCACTTTTGATAGGATACCACTTGGAATTTCGTTATAGATGGAGTTGCAAGGCACCTTGCATTGATCAATTAAGCGCCAAAGCAGCATACTTGACACTGGATGATGACCGTCTACCCCAGTGCAAAATGCAATGGCATCCACACCGTTCGTCGTGGACTGTCGTGCATGGCTTCCGAATAGGCTTCATCCACCCAGTGTATACATGCAAATGAATCACTTGGGCACCCAAATCGGCTCTTTTGTCACCCCAACTGCAATTTGACATTTCCCTGAGTACGTTTAACCCATTCTTCGAATGGAAATTCATCTGTGAACATCAGACATTCGCAGTGGCAGCAATCTTCCGGAATAACTCATTATTTTTGGACATCACTTTCACTGTGACCTGCTTTGATGGTTGATTTCGATTATATGACATCTGTTTGTTTAACTTTGTTTTATTGGTCACTATGTTTGCACGTTTGCGCTCGTGCAGCACCTTACCATAATTTCCCCTTTTAAGCTGAACATACCGCTGGCTTTATTCTTCCGTGATTTGCTTTCACGTGTAGTGTTCTATTGGTACCATTTCGAGGCCAAGATCTATGCAACACATTTCTCGCCTCCGGTGATTCGGTCTGACATTCTCTATTCTATCGACTGAAAGGATTTTGACAACGATATTGTCATAATCTGATAGGAGATGTGTCCGTGAATTGCAACGCGAACGCCTTCCACACATTCTACTAATAAAAGGTGTTCGTTTACCGTCTGTATTCCCCAGTTTTGAAATAAGACGTAACTTGAAAAGTGTTTTTCAGGGAGCAAAATCAATGATTTCCATAAAATTCGATCTCCACTAAATCTGTCGCATAGGAATGGGCGAATAGTCAGCCAGTAAATCTGGTTGACTTATTCGATCAATATCTCTTGTCTAATTTCTGATGCACATGTTGACATTTTAGGCGACATTTGTATTCATTCGATTTTAGCTACATGGCATCGATCGACATTTTTAGGATTAATCGTTGTTGTTTTTCTTTCTCTATGGTTTTGCATACCTGACGTTGGCTACAGGATCGATTACACTGTAACCAAATAGGTAATGTACAGCGATTTGCTCATTGCATCCGTTACTAATAATCGACGGCAGTGTCAATTATTTGATTTACAAAAATTAACACAGCCCCGAATCTGACGTCGTGTCCATCTCTATATCAACAACGGAATCCCAAGAAAATTTTGTATAGATTGTCACTATGGGACCAATCAATTCGTGTCATCTTCTCTCATCTTGTAATTTTATTTCCATTAATGTGCCGGAAATATTCCTCACTTTAAGGAAATGGGTTGCGTCTAACTGATGGATGCCAACTGGTAAAGCTGATCGGCAGTGAACTTCGAGTTGAAACGCTGTGGCGATGACTTTCTTTCCCTATTAACTTAAATTTGCTTCCCATCCAGTGCGTAATTTAATGCTTTGGAAAAGACAAACGAAATTTTCAGTAAGTGAATAAGAAACTGGTAACACCCAAATTCTCATCGTTACTTCAGTACCTAATTTAGAATGCTAGAAGAATGTGAACTAACCAGTTGCTGTGGCTTAAAGCAATCTAGAGCAAACTTGCCCAACTTCACAAAGTTGGCTTGTTCTATAATTATTGAAGTATCCAAAGTTAAAGTCGACGTCTAATCCGGTGGCTTCCAGCTTGAGCTAGTTAACTTAGGCGTTAAACAAGGCTGATCCAGCCTAAACCAAAGGATATTCATGCATGATACGTAGTGCAATTGCTGTAGAGAAAAAAAGGATAAGCCAGAAAGCGAACACTTCGATTGTGTTTGGGTGAATCAGTCATCACAAGAATCATGCCAAACGGTTCGACGAAAATTCTAGTTTGAATAAAGCGAACAACTACTGAGTCAGACAAGCCGTGGGGCGTTCGTGATGAAACAAACTAATATGTGAATGTATTCTATTGTGGGAACGTGACAACGATGCCTGCATCAAAAAAATAAACAAAGACGGAGTAACAGGAAATGGGAATAGTAACGGAAATGGATGATTCATCATGGGGACACACCCAATGAAGCCCACAACAGTATTTACTATTACTTAATAGCCAGTGTACTGCAGTCAATGATGCTTCGTCCCAAATTTCAAGCATATTACTTCACTGGACGTCGTGTCCTCAGTCACGACCGTCGTTTCATGAGAAAATGTTAATAACGACACTGATGTAAGAAACATGTAAAGCAACCAGATTGCACGAGCAAAGTTACAAGTTTGAATACCGACCTGATCTTTAAAATACTGAGCCAAAATATAACATCGTGGCATCTCATTCTCGATTTTGATTCAAACTGAAAAGATAAGACAAATCGATATACCAGGATAAACGAGAATTTTCACGACTTATCACCTCGGACCGAGTTCTTCGTATCCATTGCCAGTCCACGATTGAATGGACCAATTTCCGTGTATCAGGCATGATCCTCGATTTATTCATTTGTTTGTCAAACCATACGCACACGCACATTTGAAGTACGATTTGTAAAGCTATTAGAACAGGAGCTTGAAAATAATTGTTTGCCTTCAAAGCTCGTATTTTTAAGTCGTTTTTACCATACTTCCAAATCGAGTGAACTTATTTTCTATCAGTGGTCATTTCAAAATCCTGACGACTAACGGTATAGTCTCCCTAGCTATCTCAGTTTCGCCGAAAATGGGCCTATGGTGGTGCTTATTTGGATTTCAGTCGACCTGAATTTGCTTGTAGTGACGTCTGCACAGTCGCCATTACTTCCGGGTTACAAACACAACAGTGCTTGCATTGAACTAAAATGGTGAAATGTCGGAGGTTTCTTCGCTGTAAAATCATTCAACAAATGAACTGATATATCTGCAGTCATAAGCGACATAGGCAACCTTTGGAAATGGCGTTCCTCACTATCCTTTGGGAACAACAACTAGAGTGGAAGATTTCTTAATATTCGGAAGCTGGAATTTTCTTTGTGTGACTGCAATACATTTCATGTGGATCACACTTGCTCTGATTCCAACTTTCCTGTCTAGATGCCTGGAGTTTCCCTACCTCGTGACTACTATAGGCCCAGTGAATCCCTAGAATAAAAACACTTTGCCTTACCCCCATCATCTGTTTTACCCGATTTAGAGTTTGAGTATTTCAGCTCCTTGACTCAATAAAATTAAAATCGTGGAATAAACTGGGAACTGCGACAGTACCATCATTTGCGTTTCTCTACCTGATAGATCTCTGTTCGACCAATACAAAATAATCGAAGTATGAGCAAAGTAAAACAGTTGCCAGACATCAGTCTGTAACAAGCGAGAGACGAAACTGTATCCATACTGAAGTCAATCGAAACTTCGTTCAGTTTAATTTTAGTGAGTTGCTCGACACTGAAAGTGGTCAAACTAGACGGAGAGATGTATTCATACAGGACCGGTTTCTAAGTACTGGACATCAGATGATTGTTTTGTTGCTGCTTATTAGTGAAAGTGGGAATTTGACTACTAATAGCCTCTTTCATCATTTGAAGGAACAATCCATATCCAATGTTTCATACTGACGCGGTCTACATGCTATCAACTGCAAGATCGCTGAGGAAGTGTAATCAGCCACAGTGGTTCGTATTTAGGAATAGTTTCTAATAGGTCTCTGACTTCTCAGCATTGATAATTCAAGACAAGCTATTAGTCCGAGATAGGTTAACACATTTTCACGAAAGACTGGAACCAAAACTGATGAAATTTGCTCGATCATTCCATCGAAGGTGGCTCCCAACTTACCTGTTCACTTCACCTAGTGTTATCGATTCAAGTGAGTTCGCAATGGTAACTAAGTTCGCATTAAATGGGCAAACAAACGTCCCTTGTACATAAAGATTTGTTTACCGACTATAAAAATTCAGGGTCACCGGAAATGAATTCCGATGAGCTGTATTGTAAAAATAATGCGATCTGCCTTTCGGTCTCCGAAAACAATCAATGCAAATCAAATTACCTTCGGTGCTTTGCATTCAATTTGTACAAACTGGTCATCAAAAACGAGGTTCTGGCGACTAATTTGGGCTAGTTTAGTAAAAAAATACTCCGACAGGATACAGAATAATACAACGATTTCATCAAGCGATTACACGAGAATATAATGCAGCAGTCAAGCGAGAGACGAAGTCGCGGTTGAGTCAGGTGCTGCTGGGCGAGAAAATACCAACCGCCTGTCTGAATCAACATTTTTCCCCATCAAAGTAGATGACGGACCATATAAATTATCCTTTGGACGAAAGATACATGAATGGGAACTGCAACGAAGCACGATGATAAGCAGCTGGCGGTTGACACACAGTGGGCATTGTCTTATGTTAGGACATCAACGTTCTTAGGAAGGTTTTAACCTCCCACTGTCGATTATTTCCCTTCTGAACAGGGAATAATTGGCCCACATACTTTCCCGAAGTAATTCATTAGTGTTGCATGGCACAAGAAGTAATTTGAAAAAAAACAGTAGAAGCTATTTTCTTTGAATTCTTCGTTCTTCCAAGTCTTTCGAGAAACACAAAGAACTGTTACTTCCCGCAGAAGTCTACATGCATTTGGGGACAGGCAAATAAGAATGTGCAGTTGACGATGGGATATTCGAACCGAGAACATAGAAGTTCGAATGATCGGAAGATCTTTGCCAGTTCCCATTTGTGAAAAAATCTACGGGACATGCATGGATGACAATTCATCCACTGACTGTTATTTTCTCTCTCCATTCAGTTCAGTTCACTTCGGCCCCTCCAGGGTGGAAATTTGGTTTTCACTCCCTCAGTGGTCCAGACCGCCTGATCGTCACCGTGTTCCTAGCTCTCAAAATTACGTGCTTTGTTTTTTCCCTAGTAGGTCAGGTATCCGATGAGGTATATTTGTCTTCTTGAAATTGGCTTATTTGTCTTTTTTGCACCCTTCCATCTATCACATCAGTGTGACTATGCCACCTCGCCTTCCTGTTCTTGTTCTATCCACAGACTGCGCCGTGTATTTGATTCGCTTCAGCTGCTTACCTCCACCATTTGTTTGGTCATTTTCGAGGTACGCAATCTTATTTTGTCTCATTTCTGTTTACAGTAACAGTGCCACGTTCTGTACGGACACTTCTTTGCATCTGGCTGGATTCGCTTTTTTGAACATCCGTCGAATCGCGCAAAACAGAGGATACGTCCATTTTGTGTTTCTCGTCTTCATTGGACCGTGTTTGGTACAAATAGGCAAAATTATTTTGATCTAAGTACTGAAATTCGATCTTCCCTTTCAGAATTTCAGCAGAATGATTTATTCTGTAGATACTGCCACTGCTTTGCATAACATAACTCGGTTGAAATGCGATATACTTTTTGACTGGCAACAGTATGACACAAATATTAATCTTTCTTGCTACCCTTTAAAACATCCTTGTAACGTGATGAATCTGCATCCCTATCTCATCCTCCTGCGCATAAGTGCTAGAAAATTACATCATAATCCGACCATACGAAACAAGAAGAATTTTCTAACAAGATAGTGAGTACGAAAAGTCTCACTTCATCAGTTAAAATAGCAAAGAGTGGTTTGGTTTCGTGCACACCATGATTTTCGGATTTACGTGTGCTCGAGACCGTTCTGTCAGTAATCTGTTTATTTCACTGTCATTGCTTAGTTTTAGTTTCTTGTAACAAGAATTTTTGACGTACGTTGATTGCTTCCGAGACTTAACGTGCTATGCAGATTGGCTTTCTTGAGCCAGGGGTCACTAATAAAAGTCATTTGGAGTTCAGTCACACAGAATCAGTTATCTGTCAAGCAACATAAGTTTACGTTAAAGATTTCGAATGCTGGTGTGTTTTCTACCTCAGAATAGCAGTTTTCAAAGTTTTTTGGGCCCTGAGCTTAGTGTTCTGATTCCAGACTTTATATTACAGGCCGAAGTGCCATGATCGGTCACCTCAAATGGTGATAAAACTTTTACAATCGATATCGCTGGAGGTGGATGAATCGTGTCCCTCAAGAGTCTTAAATGTGACAGTTTTAGCCACCAGCACAATGGATGCTAACTGTTCCAGACTGGGAACCTGAGAAACAGGCAACTGACGAAACTTAGCTGACATTATGTCAAACGGTGGTCGCAATCCCGTGGCATCCAACCACAAATTAACTTCTAACCGATACGTTGCAATAATTTAATAATTTTTCAATCGTTTTCAGAGGAAATTTGGCAAAACCAAACGCGATCATCTGCATTTCGCTGCGTAACCATTAGCAGAAAATCAACCTAAAACTTCCGATGTATCATTTGAAAGCGCCTAATCCCAATCGGTCATTTTGTGTGCATGCATAGACAAGAATCAATGGCCTGAATTTTAATTTCCATGATGACGCTAATTTAAAGTGTCTTCGAGGCTAAACAGTCGTTCAATCAAATTAGTTCTCCCAAAGAGAGCAGTCCGAGCGCCTTGTCTGCGAAGGTACACAGTATAACAGTTGATTCTAAAAACATTTATATTTTGATGTTTGGAAAGCACCACGGACCGTACATTTTCTTGTTTGTACTTAGTTTTCAAGAGCACATCACCCGTAAAGTCATTTTCCATGTAAAGCTATTTTCCATCGATTTCATATGTTTTACTGAGGCGAACTGTTCCCACTATTCCCGGCACAGCGGTCACTGACCCCCAAATGCCCATTACGAGCTCAGTTAAAGGAAACGTAACCTAAGCAAAGTAGATTTTTGACAAACGCTCATGTTATCTGGGATGTTGCGATAACGAGCTCAGCCTTCGGCACCAGACTGAGCAATCCCGCGAAAAGAAGGAATGGAAGTAGTTTAATCAAACGATATCATCAGATCTTCGATGGGATCACTGTGTGTACAAGCACATTAATCCGGCGGGTTCTGACTATTTCTGATTTAAAAATGACCACTTGTCAAGTAAATATAAGTAAATTCTTGCTGTCAAAAGAATCTGACATTTGGCCATGGACACTTCTCGGAAATATTTTCTGTGCAGTGTTCTAGAGAGATCGTTTTTAAGACCGCAGAGAAAATGTTTATTCAAGTTGGAAAATGAACTGGAGTAGTCCTAAATGAATCAGAATTATTAAATAGCTGTAAGCTACTAGACAAAATGGCCAGGAAATTTGTATTTTTTGACTGAGACTTTCAGGCCAACAGGTGTTTTCTTACCTAAAGCCTGTCAGCAGCAGCCACAGTTTAGGAGAAGCTTTCCTTTTAATTTTTAGTAATAATCCATCCCAAGGTGTGTGATATTTCGACGATCTGAGCCCTTTACTGGTACAATTTTACGAGGCGCCATTGCGATAAACTAATGAAATACCTACCTGGAGATACAGGCAGACCACCACGAGATGGGACGTTGTCTATCAAGGGTGCTCCAAGACAGTCAGAATGGGAAGTTTGCCTTGATCCAGTCAATTTGCAGTTTGGCTGCATCAACCAATCCCACACTTGCAAAAACTGTGTATCAAGCCATTTCGTCTTGCCTGATCTAACAAATGATGGACTAAACAGAAAGAGTCAGGAAAGTCACTGAAAAACGTGCCAACGAGTCTGTTATCAAAAGAATTCTAAATACGAATTTGAACGACTATTGATTTGCGCAACATTTTTATTTATACCTTAAACTGTTTAGTTAGAAAGAAGTGAAAAGAACTTTTTTGATCCAAATGCTTAAATTTGCTAGTCCTGACTGGATTCGAATCCATGTATAAGTGCTGCAAATGGATACATTCTGCATGATCGCCACCCGTCAGTATTCAAAAATGTGAGCGTACATTGTAGGCAACATTCCTTGGAGTACGAGTAGGCAAACCTTTCTTGATGAATAATTTCCAAGACCACATCTGTCTTTCAGAAACCTCTTATTTGGCTCATTGAATAAAGGAATAAATCTCGTACGATTTCAAATCCCAGTCGATCTTAGTGATTACACTTGATACAATGTCCCTACGGTTTTCTCATGCTCATCAGTGTTAGTGGGTAAGTTACAGGGAATTTACTTCGGTCATACGGTTATTTGTTAGGTGTTGATAGCGCTATAGATGATCCGAATGCCACGGACTTACTGGCCAGTTGTTTCAGCTAACCTGTTTGGAATCACAATGTAGTTGAGCAATTGTAAATCAGTGTTTAAAATTCTATTTTTGGATCAGTTGAAAACAGTGTTTAGAAATAGTTGGAATTAGTCTGAATTTCGGTTACCGGGGTGATTTTCTTCCAAGCCAGATTCACGGTCGAATGGCGATGGTCAAACGGATAAGAATGTGGCGTTAGGATACGAGGGTAGGGAGTTCGAACAGTTCCAACGACGATCAGCTTCCCCACATGGTGACCCGCTGTTGACCAAGGCCCTTTTCCGGAAAAACGGCGTACACTTTCATTTCACTAATAAAGTAAGTAGAAAGACAAAGGATTTGAAAGACTTGAGAGGAACCAATGCTTGAAACCAATGGTCTGTTTTGGGCGTTATGCGTACGTGTTTGGCAGTGTGCTTTGTATTTCGGTGTGTATGAGTGAACATAATTGGGCACACGTGGGCACATGAACAGATTCGATTTGCAAACCCACAGACACACGTACAAACAACGCACGCACACTGATTAAAAGATTCAAGGACAATTGACTCCCCTCTTGAAATCATTCGATTGCAAACAGACCTTGAAAATTTTAGCCACGGTAACCGAAAAGTCGCCTTGTCACTAACACACCCACCTACACATTTCCATAAAGCTTTCGAATCGGATATCTTAATCTTAGTTCCAGATTCGCAGTCAATGGTTTGACAAACACCTTTTGTGTTCGCTCATTCCAAAAATGGCTGATGGAATGGGTGAAAATTTGATTGTTTTCAAACCTTTTTTTATACACTAGTTCAAGATATGGCTCTATCCGGTCAGAATCTGGTTGAAATAGAATGGCGCCCGTTGCCTTCGCTCAGTTGATCTCGTGAGAACAGCAGATGACACATTGATAAACCAAACGAAAATGTTGATTTGTTTGTTCTTTTTTCCATTTCGTTTCGCGTGTTCGTCATCTTGATCGTTCCTCATACTGTCCTATTGTAAGATGTCAATCAGATTCGAAGTTATACAAATCTCACAGAATGGATATGGTACCACCTGTTCACGTCTGCCAGAATTCGGTTGTTTCAGACAGACGAATAATTCTATAGGTCTTGTTTTCCGTCATTTTAATCACTACGATTAACGCCTCTCAGTCATATTACAACTGTGACGTGTTATCAACTGATGGCTGTTACGAGACATTCTACTAGATCAGAAAAGCAAGCTTTATGACGTCAAAATGCAATCTGCATGCTTACACGTTTGCAAACAAGAAATTAGGACAGTAATACCTGCAATAGTGTCGGATTTCATAAAGAACCGACATTATTCCACCTGCTTCATCGTTCTTATCCTTACTGTCTCCCAGTTTGGCTTGCGCAACTCAACCCGTGGCGTTACTTGGGGATTGGAATATCCGTTATATATATTTTGTTCATAATTGCAAGCTCTTCATGTAAATATCATACACAAAACAGACTAGTGGAGACATGCACTCGTGCCGCGGTAAAGACCTGTCGAGAGTAAACGGCACATGAACAGTGTCCCACTTTAACGCTGTCGGGCACTGCTTGTTGTCACTGAGAACGATATCTGAAGAAAGTGAACTCGACAGTTCTGAGTGGCCTTGAAGGGAGCTGATGGCAAAGTGGTAACAGACGTCTTCCATTTGGAAATCTAAGGTCCAAACCCCGGTTGCGGCAGAGAATGTGCACCGTGAATGGGCCTAGTGAAAGCAGAACTCAAGTCTGGCGCTTCCTGAGTGTGAGAATGGCCGGGTGACCTGATATTTATGCATGTGAGGTTGGTTTTAAAGGGCAGTCAGCCAGTCGTTGAAACACGTCCGTTCTTTTTCGGAATGTAATTGTATTTATCATCGTATCATATTTCAGTTCACAATGTCAGTTTTTCAATCCAGGCAATCTTTTACTTCAATGTTTAGGGCACATACCTTTCGTTCGCTAGCTAGGTGACTTAATTCATCAATGTCATACAGCTAAACAGTTGTGATGCACAAGGATCACAAAATCTTCGAGAGTAATTTTCCACATTCAGACAGTTCTTAGATTTATTAGAAGTTAACAGTTAATCCACATGTTCTGGCTTTTCCCAGCAGCTTTCAGTCATCACTTGAAAAGAGAAGCAGTTTTATCAGGTTCGTCCCTTAACAGCATAAATACTCTTTCATACAAAACATACCGCAAAAGTGCACATCATGCGTGATCTATTGGACCAAATCATTTGACTTATCAGCCTAGTTTGACTTTTTTTCAAAAGGTAAGTGGTTGACGAACTAATATGTCTGTGAAAACCCAGGTCATAGCTTCGAAAAGTTCCCTAAGGCTGCTAATCTCTGGTCAAAAGTGGCACCTACAAACTAATAAAAAGTGGAAAGGCAAGTAATGTCCGATATTGCGTTGAGAATCAGTGGTAAGGTTACAGGTTACATCATGCCCCGGGGTGTTTCATATCGCCTGTTCCAACAAGGCATACTCAGCTTGCAATCTACAAAAACAAAATCAATTGAAACCCACCATACGGCTGGGGTGTGTTTGTGAAGTGAAATCGAAATGGACGGATGGAACGCCTGCGTGAGCATCGTTCTCCTTCCATGAATAACTGCCTATATTCAGACCCTTCCCAACTGTTTCATGCATACACGTCTCATGAGCACTAGAAAAACCGGTCAAGGAAAGACAAAATTCCACACACAGTTAAGTAAAGTCGATGAAGAACAGAGGTGAAAAAGACCACCTTTGACTTGGTAAGCAAAATGACACCAGAGTCATCGGCCGGACCTAAGGTTGGTCCGAACTTTGAACCGTTTTCTCATGCAGTCAAAATGGTAACTCCCTCATTTATTTATGCGTGTCTTTGTACTTGTGTTTTGTCCCAACCAATCTAGTGTTATCCAGCTGAGCTAGTTGGTGCTTTTGAAGCCTTTAGAGCCGGTAAGATTTATCAGGAAGTGTTTGGAAGTTTCTCCAAAGGCAGCGAAAACGGAAATCACTTCGGTTTAGTTCAGTTCAATTTCCACAACCATTCGCCTTGCACCAACGTCCTCTGTTCTGATTGTTCCCTCACCACACCAACCGGTCAAACAGAAGTAGAACGAGGAATAATTGAAGATGAACTGCAGAGTAGAAAGTTGAAGAACTGTGCAGAAGAACAAAAGTTCCGAATAAAAGGTCGTCACTGTCAGTGAAAATTAGCCATACCACCGTTTGCGGTTAACTATCGCTTAAAAGGTCACGTGAGCCCCTAAACCTCCAGGCTAACTGCACCTACAAGAGCCAGTCCACTGGCTAAAGTATTTTTACCTTTTTCCCACGTCATCTGCTTGTTAACTCGAACCATCTTTCAACCACTACCGGCCTAGAAGAACAGAGTATAACGAGGCAAGTGTCCTGAGGGTGTGTGCAAAACATGTCTCAACCATTTTCCCCTAGTCTGATTCAGTTCTGAAAACTGAAACCTAGGACCAAATACCCTAAGCCAGATATATGAGTTACTCACGAAATTTCCCAAATATATTCCACCAATACTACGAAGACAACGATGTTCAAACCCCAAACGTATTCACACGTGCTCGCAGAGCCCTTGTTTCGAAGCCGTAGAGCAATGCCGACCTCACTTCTGCTGGTTAGACCGGACATTTGGTTGTTAACCCCATGCCAAGGCAAAGCCATGGGTACCCCTATGTAACTGATGGTAATCGACATTCTGCGACCTAAGTAATTAAGCCCATTCACTTCACCCAGTGGTACCCCGACAAGAACAAGGTTCGGCTTTGGCCCGATCCACTGATGCAGCAACATTTTGCAATGCGTAGATGCAAAACGCATCCCAAACACGCACATGCTGTTGCTCAGGTTGTCGAGAAAACCCCGCAGCTTATTGGAATCTTCACTCATTAATACAACATCGCATATTTACAAATCATACAGGTTCCCGTCTGAGCAAATATAAATGCCAATATTCTCACATAAAGGTAAGACTATCTCCATAACCACGTCAATGATAAAATTGATGGGAAATGATGAAAAGGTTCACCCCTAAAATACAACACTTCTCTTGATGGACTCGAGTGAATGAGCACCGTAAGCACGAACTTGGCTTCGGCTGTTAGCACACAGATCGAATTTGTGGAATGAATTTCTCTGGCATATCCTTTATTGAGAATCAGCCCCAATGAGCTCCACGATCGACTGAGTCGAACGCCGCTTTCAAATCATGAAAGACAGAAATCATGAGTCTACAGAACATGTGCCTATGTTCCAAGATCTGTCGCAAAGTGAAAATTTGGTCGATGCAATCGCGACCGGGACGGAAACCAGCTTGATTCTCACGCACACAACTTTCGCCAGTACTAGATAATCGGCGGATGATGATTCCCGCGAACAGTTTGGATGCGATATTTACTATAATAATTCCTCTGTGAGTTTCACATGAGGAACTTTCATCTTTCTTGCACATTGGTATAATCACCAATTCATATCAGTCGAGGGGAATCTCTTTCCTTGTCCATATTGATCCCGGAAATTTTGTTAGCTCCGATGTTAACACTTCGCCACCATCTGTGAAGAAGCACGAAGACAGTCCACCGGGTCCACCTGTGTTATGTCATTTCAGGAAACCTATCTCCGTCTTCACCACCATTCTAAATCAAGGACTGATATCAACCTCCATTAGCTCACTTGCAGGCATAAGTGGAAGGCCATTTGTGGCCTTACACTCACTAAACTGCTCCTTAAGACGTCCTGCCAAATCTTCCAGTATAGTATAACGGTGTCAAGTTGTTCTTCGAAAAGTCACAGTCCAAAACGCGACTAGCACTGTACTGCAACTCATGATTGTTAGTGGAGACAAAACTGCCCGGGTAACTACTTTTATGACGCTGCAAGCAACACCGACAATTTTCAGTAAGGGTTTACGAAAAAGACGGCTGATCACATCAGAGGCCACAGCGACCAAAATTCGGTAGCCTGGATTATGCGAGTAGAGAAATCTGATCGAATCGCGGAAGTCATCGTGACCGTGAAAACTGGTCTTTCACACTTGGATCTTTCAATACTTAGTTCGCATTGGATTGGGAAAGCTGTTGACAGTTGCAGACTTTGTTTAAAGCTTTGTCTGTTTACTTCCCAACCCAGGAGTTGAATTGATGAGGTCTTGTGTTCATTCAGCTAGTTTGTGAATCAGTATGCACAAGATTAGTCCCTGGAAACCTTAATTAGATTATTGGAGCCATAGAAGGATATTTCCCCTAGTTATTTAACTTTCCACTGCAGTTTATGAACAGCTGTGCAAAGCTCAGAACCTTTGAGTAGCGGGTCGAAATCCTCCCTCACTGTTCAGAGGTTGCACTCTGGTGTTCGTTATTAAACTAAAATAACCTAACATTACAACGGAATACTTCAGTCATAACCCTAGGATGCTTGATGATAAAAGGAGGCATATGTCTCTATATGATAAACACTATGTTGTGTTTTGTGAATAAGCTGCCCATGACTCATCCTCCCTCGACAAACACTGTTCACGGAGTAAACGCCTCTAAAAGTGAGCACTGAAGTAGCCGTTTGTTCATCACGACATAGCATCAATGCTAAATACAGCCGTAGAAGCCACGACCGGTTGCTTGGTTTCCAATGTTGAAGTGAAAACTGATTTTATGCATTAAATCAGTTTTAGACCTGGATACAATTCTCGAACCCAAATCGAAAGTCTGGCTAAGCACCAACGTGCTTCGTTCAAAATGCTAAAATGAAAGTCAATGACAGCTAGAAGGCAGGCGAAACAGCATCAAGATGCTACTTAATCAACAAAAATTTTAAAATGATCCAAACATTAAGCCTAGCATTCAGGATTTCAAAAAGTTTCTGGTGCACTTCACAAATCTAGTTGTACTTTTTCTCCTTTTTGCTGATGACTGCTAGAAAGCTTGTTCATCTCGTGTTCCGTGACTTTCAGGCCAAACGGAGTTACAAACTGAGAGCTTTTCATCCACCTGATAATCTCAAGTACTGTTTCTTGCCAGGCACGAATAAGGTAGTATTGCTTAAAATTACCTTGGAACATCCCTATAGTGGACCGGATGCAGTCACTCTCGGACATTATGAATTCGGTTAGGATCAAGACACTGGCCAAAGATCCCGCACGTCAGAAGTTGTGGCCAGCCAAGTGAAGCTGGTCAGCGTGTCCAGGCTAGATACAAATGCCACATCACTGGCATGAAAATAGCTTTATAAAAGCAGCCCATGAATCCGCAATGATCAGGAGGCATCCGTGACAACCTAACCTTGCCTATCAACAACAGTTGCACTACCAAAGCAAACGACTCATTTCATTGAGAAAAAGAACTGTTTGTGTTCTGTCTGGTTGAAGAGATGCCACAAAAGAATGCCCGAAATCAGGGAAGTCATCATTAACTCAGTAGTTATCATTCACTTTAGTAGCCAAAACTTTTACTTTGAGAAACTGTCTTAGGTCATCCAAATGTTATCGATCATCACTTTCATTTGGAAACGGCAATAACCGGTCTGTCGCTTGTGTTTTGATCGGATGCTTTGGTTTAGTAACCCTGGCCTAGGCACGATTCAAACCGGTGTTTGGGCGCAACATGTACACTTTTATCGTGTTTTCGCTCCACTAGGTGAGCTGCCGGAAGATACCGGGAAATACCGCCAAAGAACCACAAGCTATTCCGCCTAAATACTGCTCTGGCAGAAATACTGCAGAAAGTTCACTGTGATGGGTTTTCATATTTAAGTATTTTAAAGGTGGATTCAGCATATCCACTACCCTGGTCGAAGACAAGCACTGTTACAGTTTCATCGGACTTGCTGTGTCAATCGATAAGATGAGCGAAATTGCAATAAGAGAAAGTCAGTGAATAACGGTGGGTCGAATTAGCCTGCAGAATTGATTGCTGACCAGATGTAAACTATCTGATTATGGCTAGTAAACGAATATATTGTATGCTTTCAGTCTGCCTGTTCTTTCTATAACCAAGAGGAATGGATTATGGATGCGATCGATGAATGACAAGCTTAGGTCAAAGGAGACGTCTCACATCCCCTTTTCGGGTTACAATACAGCCTGTGACTGCTAGATTTAGGAGAAAAATTCATGATTCATAGGCAAAATTTTCGAATGCCTATGTTAGGGCACAAGCGATATGGATGCTAGGGTGTTAATTACACCACAAAAGAGAGCTGTTCATATTTTGATCATTTCGACATTTAAGCTTCGGTAGTCTCTGCGTGAAATTATGAGGGTTGACCTGTACAACCGATGTGTGGAAATGGAAATTTCAAACGAGACATGAGTTTGGGCTGCTTAGTTTTCCCAAGATATTAGGCGTAATGAAAACGTAAATATCGAATCTGCATCTACCGAGCCCAACATTTTCCAAGTTTTGTAACAAAAACTGTTTCATTTTTTTCAATGAACACTTCCGTTTAGCAAAGTAGACTGACCTAATTATCATCATCGTCGAAAGTAATTTTTTTAGCTATACAGGAAGATGGATGTAGAAATTAGCAAAGATGCGCCTGTGTGCCGACAACGATTGCATAGCCACAATGTATTTTGGTTTAATTGGATGAATTCGAATAGTGAGTACATTTATTTCGTGGTTAGGATGAGATCTGTAGGGTGAGTATTGTGTATGTATCAGAATATCACTTGCAGATTTCGATCAAATAACCTCTAATCGAGTGAAAAACCACCTCACAGATTTGGATTGATAGCACTAGCTGCCCTAGCCGCATTCTCGATAACTGCAAGTTTTCCCTCCTCTAACCACGAAGCCAGAATCCTTTGCTATCTCAATCTTTTAACCAAAGGAAAGCGAATTACATGGCTTTTAATCACTTTTAGTACTGTATAATTTATGCGCTCTCCTCTTTCGACAGGTAACATTTGCTAGTCTGGATGTTGGTCATTTTCATCGAAAATGAACTGCTTTCTGATCTACTCTGTGCATCAGGCAATAGAAAAATCTGGTGTATGTTGTCATCCACAAAATTCTGGGAGAAATTAATTATTTTCTAAGTGGAATTCATTCACAAAATATCCAATTTGACTTATCAGTATGTCTAATTTCAGCCGTATGGGACATTATTTTGTTCACGATTCTATTGTTCTTTTGAGCCGATCGATCAGTCAGGTAGACAAAGAAGGACCACCAGACGTGAACGAATCAATTACCTCCGTGGGGTTTCAAAAAAATCCGGAAATCAATACTGTGTGGATAAAATGCGTAACTACAGTTTTGCTTGTTTGGCTGAAAAAAAGAAATTGATCCGAACTCGATGGATTAAGTTTTGACAGGTTGAATAACATACAAATTTACAACATCACCAGAAGAACAAATGATACATATACTAATGTATCTTTTGACTCGGTGATGAATAAACGTCAGCTGTACAAATATATTTCAGTAGTTGCTAAGGTACCCGTGTCAGATGAATAGAATGTTAATCGCCACAGTCAAAATGCGCACGAGGAGATAAAAAAGGGAAGTTGGTAAACTGCTGGATATGTAGACTTGAGATATAAAAGCACACAAATTTTGGTTTATTCTTAACTCTGTCATCAATGAGGTGCCGGTCATCACTCACTTGCATTACTTGTTATGGAGTTGTGATTCTTACTATTTCAATCAAATACACCGTTATAAAGCACACGGGCACCACTAGCACACATCGTTGATGGTGCCTTCTATTCACCGGTTGAAAAGTTTGACAAAGAAATATCAGATGAGCATGGGGTTTAAAAAATGTATTGTGATATATATATATTTATATATATTAAAAACGTGATCCAGGCCATTCTGCTGAGAAGACCTGCCTTGATGGGAGGCATTCGTCTGAAATTATAGGGGAGGAACCGCGCCTCCATTTGAAGCTGTCGGGCATCGTTGATTGTTATTGAGTACGACACCTGAACAACATTCTAATTGGCGTAGCGGTAAGACAAACGCCTCCCATACGAAGGATCCCGGGTTCAAATCCTGGGTGCGATGATGCATGTGCACCATTGATGATCTCTAATGACAGCAAAACTCGAGCCTAGTGCTCCCCGAATGAACGATTAACCGGATAACCTGTAGTTTCAGGGTTAAGGCAGGAATCCAAAGGGGTCAGTAAAAGTAAATATATTCAAAGAAAGAAATGAGCAATTGCAGTATTGCTTTATTCACTTTACCCATTACACAAGACAGTATTAAGTAGTGAAGCACTTTCTCTGATTACTTACTAGAACGATCAAGTAACCGGCGGGGATAGCATTCGAACCCAGGATCTCTGAGTCCGAGTCCAATTTTGACCAGCATTTGTACATCACTTGTCAGTTTAATGTAGTAAGTCAAGGGTAGCAGTGATGTGCCCGGCGGTGGCCAAACGGATAAGGTCCTAGCGCTTGGATGTGAAGGTTGAGGGTTCGAATCCTCCCACCGCTGGTCAACTTCCTCACTTGGCATCCCTCTGCTGGCCGCGGTCCCCTTCCTGGAGATTGATGTGCATTGCTATTTCATTAATAAAGGAAATAAAAGATAAAAGGTGTATGAAAGCTTACCCGGCGTTCTCTGTGACTCCATGATGAGTTTTAGTGAACATTCACGTTATTTCAAAAACCGATGTAATCGTCGGGACCAGTTCAGTTTCACCTGACCTAAAGAGCCTCATTTTGATTTGGGCAACAGCACCGCCGTATTTTGAGTTCTTGGCACATTTTGCTTGTCCTTTCTACGCTGACCAAGCACTTATCACCACCTCACCGCCAAATTCGTGGACCTTGTTATTTTTTCTTGTTTTGTCTTTTGTTTAAAATTTGTCTCAACCTCAGAAGGCTATCTTCCCTGCAGTTCTGTTTACTTTCCTTATGCAACCAAAGATAGGAATTTTCAGCTGCTTACGCGACAACAGTGGACAAACTTAATGGAGAATAAGTGAATGTTTAACAATGGACTATAATAAACAAATAAAGTCGTCCTGTGATTCTGAGAAAATAACCTTCCTATCAGCAAGCAAACGATGAGACTTTGAAAGCCAGAAAGGGGCTATTTTTAGACGTGCGAAGGAATCGGTGATCAAATTCTTGCAAACGTCCGGGTGATGAACGCTTGTAAGGATTTTGGAAGTGAATGTTTCATCAACAACGAAATGTCTAGAGGCGTAATCTCGGTGAAAGAATCTAAGCCCTTAAGACTAATAAACAGACCATATTCCTTTCTCTTATTTACTGTATAACAAGTGGGGAGTACATCTCGAAGAGACCCACGGCCACGGAAAGGATGCCAAAAGGAACGGTGAGGTAGGCGGCAGTATTCGAACTTGCGGCAGTCTTTTGTCACTAACAGCCGAATTTGTCCCCTCGACAACCAGTGGATTTCAATAGAAAACACTTTGGAATCACTGAGGTCGTGGCTGGCTGACGCTTCCATTCAAGAATTGACAGCTTTCTTCTGGTAAGATAAGGCCATCTTTCAGAAAGCGGTTATTTCGTCAACTTTGTTGTTGCTTTCCCCAGCTTTTTGGTGGCTATCCCTATTGATCCTAAGCGCCGCATACTTCTAAAGCAAATAGTGTGTTAAGATCAGCAGCCAATCCGTAATGGTAACCATTGTCACTGCCTCTGAGTTTATTCGTCTCTTCCATATTTTTGATCGGTCTACTGCCGCGAGAGTCCTAATTGGCACTGGCTCGCAGAGGAGTTTCATTCCTGTTCCTTAAAAGGGAAATCGTCTGCATCCCGTTGCTCTCATCATGGAGACAGTTATAGGTTCATCGATGACGGCGTGCACTCAAAATTGACTGACACGTGACCAACATAAACACAGACTATACTGGATTTTCATAGACTGTGATATCTCTCATCTGACTTCCGGAATTGAACTTCTTTCCGCTTTTCCCTAAAAGACTGGCTCAAACACTGTACACTGATGAGGAGTAAGTATTACATCACTAAAAGAACACACATACATACCTATGTGAAATACCTGAGAATTCGTCCAGTAACACTCCATTCACCCTCTCCGCAAACATTCTACTGCAAACATTTTGATCTCGAAGGCCACACGGCTTTCAGATCAAATTGTCACCGAAGGTTCTTAATAGTAGTATGGTCACGTAGATTACTGTCCGGAAGGCCTTCTGTAGCTATAGCGGAATGTGAATTTGCGTTGAAACTTGGATTCGTTTGCCCACCATACAACCCATGGGCAAGTCTACTCACCGTGGTCCCACAAAACAATCGTGAAGGATACCGTAAGGCAATTGCAGCACAATTGCAAATAAACCATACTTGACAGCTACTCGTTTTCACACACTCACGATTGCTCCAACAGTCCTCCGACCAGAAAGAATTTTGCGAACCTGGTTCTAAAGTCTAACCACCTCCCCAACTCGGAGGATGAAATTCCGCAGATCCCCATCATAATACCATTTGATCTCGATGAATTGCTGCACATCCACTTTATTTTGAGTAAAGTAGTGCGTAACTTTCAGGAGTTTAAGAAAAAATTATTTCGCGGCCTAGATGTTGCTTTCGTGTAATTTGGCGACGTTATTGTCACCATTACAGATTAACACGAACATCGTGGTGCTTCCAAAAGTATTGGATTGGTACCTCTGAGCCTAAATACATTCATGCTGTTTCACTTATCAGATTTCTAGGTCATTACGTTGATCATGATCATATTCGACTGATTGTTATGCTTACAGATCTCCATGCCGTCATCGTCGGAAAAGATTTGCAACAGCTTTTTAATAATGCAAGGAAATCATCATCATTTTATTACCGGAAATTTCCGTCGGCACTGACCTGATGAGCTCACGGTGTCACGAGTTCCTTATCTTCTACTTTGCCATATGGCACTTTCGACACGCCTTAATAGTTGGAAACGTCATATAATTTATCGGATCCGTTTGAAGGCCGAGTCAGTAGACAAAACGTTGCACCATGTGATGTGCCATATGAAAACATGCATTCATTAAAAACATGATAGTCAGTGGATAGAAAACCGCTTTGGAAAGGATTTACTCGGTACACCGAGAATTCGGCTCATTATCACTTCCACCGAAAAAGGTGCGTTTTTCTTAAATGCATATTTCTAAACAAACTTTTTCCTTTCGCTAATCATAAACTTTTAATTTATGCATTGACTCGCGCCAGCAACCACTTATCGTCAACAGAAATTTGACATCTTGGTTACATCCCCTAGTATATCACTGATACTAGGTGCATATAGGGGTCTGACAATCTTGTGGTGTCAGGATCTTTTTGAGATTTGCGTTAGCCGTTTACTACTATCACATTCGTTTGGGGAGATATTGGGGAAGAACAGACGGATGATGGCGAATTACTCGGTTACACCCAATCCCACCACATTCTCCTTGAGATTGAAAGATCTCCCGTCTCCTTCGATGGCACGGATTTTATCGTTTGTGAATCCTCAACCGCTTGTTTCTTGTTCTCTTCACAACATTGTTTGTAGGCATTTGCAATGCATATTTCATACTGGAACAACAAACTTATTTCTGACACCTGTGTTCAGTTTTATAAGAACAACAATATTCGTCTTAGTCTGAAAAAACCAATGAACATAACTGAAAAACACAGTGGCCAATAAGCCTGTTTCCTTTGCTTCATAATCATGATAGGATAACATTGTGTACTACAGAATGCGGCGTTACAGAAAGAATAAAGAGCTAGGAGGATTAACACATTTTCACATATGTTGTGATGCCGGTTCATTTGGAGACAGAATATGTAAAATTTATCATAGTCTGCGTGTTATTTACGTGCTTCATTAAGACGTATTATATGA
Source organism: Fasciolopsis buskii (assembly GCA_008360955.1). NCBI lineage: Eukaryota > Metazoa > Platyhelminthes > Trematoda > Plagiorchiida > Fasciolidae > Fasciolopsis > Fasciolopsis buskii. The sequence goes on from LUCM01011463.1 coordinate 156,406, forward strand.
TGGGGAGTAGGACAAGAAAGACTAAGCTTAACCAGATATTGTCATTTGAGTTTACAATGGAGAATTGAGGAGAGGAATCGTGACTGTTTCCGATGTACACAAAATTCCACAACTAAGTGGTCTAGATAATTTCGATCTCACTTATCGGGCGGTTTACCTCGAATAGTTGTGGAGTAACTGCTCCCACCCTAAGCGAAACCGAGTGATGCTCGCGTTCTGACGAGAGGTTGATCATGCGGCCCCATGTACCTTATCCTAGAAGAACAAACCTAGAAGGAGGCTGCAGAAGCTGACACTTCGTCTTTCAGTTACTTACATGCTACTGGTCTGAACGTAAACAAAGTGAGTGGCCCCAGTTGTACAGAATACGCTGTTGATCTCATTAGTCGGTTTCCTTTTACTACTTTGTAATCGTGTCACCTCTGGACAGCTGAAGGATTCACACTGGCTTCCGCTCTACCACTGCACTCCCGTAAATTTCTACGTCCTTTATCGACTGGTCAACTAAACTATTTGGATATTCGTTTTAATCCAGAATAGTTTTAATCATTATTAATTCTTCTTCAAGAGCATCCTCGATGCACATTTCCTTTGTTCTATTAGTGAGCCAACGAGTGAGATTTCTTTTCAACTTAAACGGTACAAAAATGCTGAAGTGGTTAAACTAACCATTCCACATCAGTTTTCTATGCACTGACCGCCCCATTCAGCAATTTGTCCTTCTGGTTACATATGCATCCATGATAGCTGTTGAAATGTCCGTCTCGTACTCTAGAATAAATCTTACATTCAGACTTAAATGTGTTTGGTCTATGTTAATCGCAGAAGATTATACGGATTTCACTAAATTATTCATGTGCTACCATTCCTTAACCAACCATTAGGAACTCACGGAAGTACTGTACCTTTGTTCCGTCCTTGTTTGGAATAGTCAGCAGTGCATTTTCACAGTACCTTAACAGGGAGGCAAACTCGGGACCAATGGTTGCGAGTTGGAAGCCTTAGCTACTGTGCAAATCAGTAACGAATAGGAGTAATATAACCGTACGGTGAAATTCAGTTGCCTGCTAGCCAAGGTGGCGGACTGACAATCATTCGTCCAGGATTTGAGTCCCTGTTAGGGCGCTTTCGGTGTGCATTCCTGATTTTCCCTAACAAGAATGAAAGAGCTGTGCAATGATCCCATGGTTTCCTGATGGGTGGCTGAGCGCTGATATCATTTGATGAATAATTTCGTTAAATTCATACACTGGCTTATTTAAGCTCACCAACTGATTTGCTATAAACAAAGTATATTCGATTTGTCATCTGTAAAATATGACTCCATTGATTGAAGATTGGAATGAGTCGTTTTATATGTCTACCCTGAAATTACCAGCTAATAGTGATTCGTGCAGGCACAAACCTGCATTCCGTGTAGACGAAACCCTATTCATCGACATGCGCAATCTTCTCCTCATATACCTATTAGTGATGGGCATTTTCTTAGTGCCCACCTGGATATCCTATGAAACCACGTGATGGACATAGTCTTTTCTCAAAATGGAATGAACGTTTCACCCTTTGACAAGTAACTGTTCCCACTAAGGTTATCTCAAATGGGATGATTCCCAAAGCTTTTCTGCATCACTGAGTTCCTACACTTGCATACTCTGTCGTCTTTACTGACTCAGGTACCCAATTTTAGTAAACTCGTAATCAACTTTTCTATCCTAGTTGATTGCAAACGTATTCGTAAGATTGTATATCACCCCTAATCGAGTCCAAGAGGTGAGATTCCGTAAACAACTAGAGGCTTCAACTAACTCCAGTTCTTATGCAGATAAGTAGACGGACACTTTCTCGCAGCTTATATTATATATCCGAGCAGTAACGGTTAATTGCCCTATACATCAGCGCATGAAAACAAAGGAATTCAAATCCCGTTCAGTGTTAGAAGCCAGAGAAAAGCGCCGACAACACACCGATGTGGACGCCCGTTTAACTGCTGCGGTCAATTCTGTACTGTGCAAACTGAACTGAACTGAAATGAACTGAATTTAACTGAAGAATTCATTTTTCACTGGTGGATTTGATCTTTGATAAATCTTTTCAGTTGTTTGCTGAGCTCTTCTGGCGCAGCGCCGAAATAATCGGCTTTTCCATTACTTTGTTAATCAACTTTAGTCATAGACGATGATACTTAGAACCTTACCAAACTATCCTACCCGCATTCCCCAAGAGATACACGCGGTTTTTCTTTGCGACTCCTTTAACCCTTCCTCCTATTGTGTCTCCCATACTCAGATCCATTTCGCGTTTTTATTCCTTACGGAATGGCTGTGAAATCAATAGTCCTGGTCGCACGTATACGGGTAGAGTTGTACGTTTGCAAGCATCGAATCTTGATTTGAACTGCATGACTCAAGGTAGGCACACAAAATCATCCGCCTTTGTAAGTGATACTGCCGGCATTTTCGAGTGGTGGTTGAAACACTCCACAAGCAGTTTATCCGGTCACCGACATCACTATCCGTTGTGCCAGAAACTGCTAAATCCGTTCGCTCCAGTTAAGCTGCTCCGAACATCTGTGCACAGTCGGTTGCCACACTATCTGACTCCGTCAACGTGGGGAAGTGCAAGCCATTGACTGTGTACGTAAGCGTAAGCCTGAACCGATTTGAAAGTACACACTTTCTGTAACAAAGCATTGAACTTTTCCGTACAACCTTCGGAACAACGATTCACCGCCGACAGTTGGCTTTCGTTGTCACTGCTGTGTAGCAGCATGGTTCCGCGAAAATTTTACAGGGCGCATTAATGGCAACAAATACCAACCTAATAATTGTGAATCGGTGATCGGAATGTGACGTTTGTCCAAAAGGGGGAAAATTTTCGAGGAATCACCAGCTGAATCTGAAATGGACTCAGCGTTCATCGACCTTAACGGTCACGATGTGTAATTTCATAGTTCCATTGAACCTAAGGAGTATTACAGTATGTGGACGATTGGACAAGTGAGTAATGAGTACACATTCCTAAAGGGTAGCAATATCCACGACACTGGACTTATACTCCCGGGTATTTTTTTCTTGCATGAGCTTCAAATACATACTTCTCACAATCAGCAGTCTGTTTAAGAAGACGTCTGTGGGTGCAACTCCTCACTTGTCAGCAAAATCAGGGATATTTTCCAATATATAAAGAATTTCTTCGGCCAGTTCAAACTGTCAAAACATCAAGGTTGGGTGAGTTTATCCTAAAACCCATCTGCCTAGTGCGAATCTGACTTTCATGAAATGATTCACCATATGACATTATCACTCAACTCACCATAAAGAAACCACGGAAGCATTGTACAGCTGTTTCATCCAGCTTGTTAGGAATCATCAGCAGTGCGTATCCACCACGCCCGAACTGGGATGCGAACCCAAACAAGGACGAACAATTCTGAGTCGAACGCCTTAGCCATTACGCTACCGGGCAGGCTCTGAACGGTTTGTTGAACTTCACCAAATGATGTTGCACCTATACGTCAATGATTTGCACGGTTACTGTCCGCTAGCTCAAAGCGATCGACCCCTACTGATAGATGACTTCTCTGCAGGTAGCCTGATTACGACCAAGGCTTTGGATATGACCTAGAGAGCTTGACTGCTTGGTACATTGTAGCAGCAGTGCTACTAAAAAAAGGTTTCTTTATAGTGAGTTGAGTGATGATATCACATGGTGAATTATTTCATGAAAAAATTCAATCTCCTGCTGCTGACATGTACAAAGAATCTGATTCCCCTTATCTTCTTTTCCCAAACCATTGATCAAATTTTAATCTACATGTACTTTTGTTTGGACGCGGACGAGTGTGCTCACGTGGTCAGTGCAGTTGGATTTCCTGGAACTGGCTGTGCTCGCGTGACCTTGACCTTAGAAAATTACATCTAAACTTTACTCAGCACTAAAACACCCCCGTGTAAATATTACAAACTCCAATCACCGGGCTATCGTGCTTGTAATGTGACTTTTGCTTATCAGCTTTGCGAAAAGCACTTTTTGTTGGAAGGGTCAATGGGTGAAACTTCAGTTTGTTTCGAATTTAAATAATTAACAGTTATTTTTAGTGTTCATCCATGGGGTGTAAAGTAAATTAGGGGATATGGAAGAGGATTCTAAAAATTATGGGTTCACGTAAAAAGTATGAGGGTTTATTAACATCGAATGATGGGTTGATAATAATAATAATAATAATAATAATAATAATAATAATAATAATGCAATGCTGTTTATGCTTGTGAAGTGGAAACCCACCAAATTAACTGCATGCATTATTGACATAAGTATAGATTCCGTGGGTCTCGTTGAGGTGAATCAATCGAAAACAAAGTTGAAGTCATTGTCGTACTTGCCACAATCGATAAACATCAAAATTTCTCCCAAGAGACTCTTTTAGATTGCCTATTTGAGCACTTACTTAGCACTTAAAACTGTATACTGCCAAACTCTCTCACCGTAGTAAGTAGGATAACACGTGGGAACAAGTAATACGGAATAGTATTAAAATTATCGGTGAGTGACTCTTGAATTGACAGTTAGGAACGATCAAACAATGAGAAATGAATTAACTGAGGAGCCACTCAGCTCTACGCCTTTTCTCTTTTCGTGGGAAAAATTCTTCCTCGCCTATTGAGTCTACCCCTTAAACAGGCTTAAACGTCTGATATGAGTATGACTGCTTTGAACTGCCAATTGTGACTGGTTAATCATTATTGGCTAGTATATTGTGTGCGTCAGAACTGGGGTGCTTAAATATTTACACTCTTCCGGCAGGGCTCACCGATTCTCTGCTGATGGGCTGTTTTTATCTAATGTAATTCGACCTTCTACTACAACCTTCACTCCTGGAATTGATTTGCTTGCTTAGTCAAGCCATCTTAGTTTCTTTGTCACAGGTTGTTGCCGTTTACAAATACGAGTACCAAAAACACGGTCATATACAAGGCAAATGTTTTACCCGGTACTAGTGCACTACTGCCATTCTTATTTGGTTGCTGGTAAAAGTGGCTCCGCTCCAACCTTATTATTGCTATTGTTATTATTCCTGATTCTCTACTGCTCGTCTGTCCATCTGATGTGTTGTCGTCATTCTCTTTACGTCATTGTCCTCGTTAACCACATGGATTTTGATTGCACCATTCGCTCTGTAAACTGGCTGTGGCTGGTAGTTTGCAATTCTTGTTCTTCATCCGCACCTTATTTTGCTCCAATCTCCTTCACTTGCTGGGGTTTTCGCTAGTTTGTGGTCGTTTGGCGAACCTCACTGACTGTGCGACTATTCTGGTCAGTTATTGCACAATACGCAATGGTTTTTTCATCAGCATTACACGTAGACTATTGGGTTCTCGTTTTTTTCATTTTGATGTCCGTCTCACACGAGCTGATTGACAACTCAACAAGAGTTCACCGTACGTATATATTACTTATGAGACCGAAAAATTTGTTACGGGAACTACTTTGATACCTCACAACGAATGTCTACTGATGAACAGTAGATAATTATATCTAAATTATTCACAAAAAGTGCACGAACACCGCAACAGCTTTCCGAAACGGACAGTGGAATCTTTGCCTACTATGTCCCTTTCCCAGACTTACTTTGGGAAGGCGTATGTTTTATGCATAAAAGCTGTTGGAGATAAGTAGAAAAATAACCACCGTGAACTACTTATCAATGAATTGTACATGTGGCTTTGTTCTCTTTTCAAACAATATGATGTTCCACAAGTCTAAATTGTATTTCCTAAGACTTCCTATCAGTTTGGTTGTAATTACCAACTCCTCAGTTTTGGTGCCTCCACTACCTATTTGAGGCATGTAACTACATCAGTTACAGCCCGCATAATGCCCCTAATCCCCCCTCTCTCTGATCAAGTGACCAAAATAGCTGCCTGGATAAGGAACTCAAAAGCTCTCACAATTGAAAACTGCCATGAATCTTTCTGCCATATTCCCAGTGATATAACGACTAGCTTCAACTTCTAATTTCTCCAATGCATTGTGGTTGACCGACCTCAACTCGTTCAGTGTACTGGCCACGCATTCCACAACAAAATGAATGGGAAATACGTTGCCAATGTCTTAGGAGCTAATATAGCGTTTAATTCCACTTGACTTCTGGTCTCTTAATGTAAGTGACGAAAGGTGTAGGCAGACCAACCAAGATATCGATCTCCTCTTCCTCGTCTACAGGTGCTGCAGTTCAATTCGTTTCGGTTTTCACAACCGTTTACCTTGTTCCGTCCGCTGCAACGCATGCTCAGCTCTAAACTGCTGAGAAGAATCTCTCATAATATTGTGCTAGCACTATGAAGAAAACGGTGTATAAGCACCAAAATTCTTCATAAATACTCTGATGTCAACAACAGTGGTTTTGAGCCCTATACCAGGACTGCTAACTAAGCTTTATCTATGAAAAATAAGTCGTTGTCACGTCGACACCATAGATGCCCCAGTTTGGTAAATGTCAAACCAGACAAAATGTTGTAGTAGGAATTGAAGTCGCAATGCGAGGTACGGGTATTGAAATCAGTACACAGAGAGACTATCAATACCAGCTAGATTGATTCTAGTGCAAGCTACTCAGTTGAAGGCAATGAGAAGCCCGCGGCAGCTGAGGAACATGTTCAGAGTTGATTTACAAATCACGCTTTTATATATAAAATAAGGGGAATCCCGTTTGTTGCAATATATTCGGCTTAATGGGTATCGGATCCTGCTTCAAATTGTTAACCCTCTGTCGTCATGGTCCACATTGTCTGGTTGTCTACGTGATTACAATAATTTTGTGCCCGACTGCATCCGACAGATCTCGCGTAGGCTGACCACATTTCTGTGTACGCGAGTGTACTTCACTCGATATACCGCTATTAGGTGAAATACAACTATTCATGTAACGAAATCAATCTATTTCGCCCAGTTCCTCTCCTGTGAGAATATGGTTTAGCTCCGAGCGGGCGCAGTGTTGAAACAGCTGTTTGCAGGATGGAGAAGCAAGACGCATCAACTATCTTTCAGACAATCGATGGAAACTTGCAACTTACTGGAACCTTCACACACTTGTACAACATTGTATATTCCAAGTATCACATGGCGAAATTCTCACATAAAGGTAAGACTATCTCCATAACCACGTCAATGATAAAATTGATGGGAAATGATGAAAAGGTTCACCCCTAAAATACAACACTTCTCTTGATGGACTCGAGTGAATGAGCACCGTAAGCACGAACTTGGCTTCGGCTGTTAGCACACAGATCGAATTTGTGGAATGAATTTCTCTGGCATATCCTTTATTGAGAATCAGCCCCAATGAGCTCCACGATCGACTGAGTCGAACGCCGCTTTCAAATCATGAAAGACAGAAATCATGAGTCTACAGAACATGTGCCTATGTTCCAAGATCTGTCGCAAAGTGAAAATTTGGTCGATGCAATCGCGACCGGGACGGAAACCAGCTTGATTCTCACGCACACAACTTTCGCCAGTACTAGATAATCGGCGGATGATGATTCCCGCGAACAGTTTGGATGCGATATTTACTATAATAATTCCTCTGTGAGTTTCACATGAGGAACTTTCATCTTTCTTGCACATTGGTATAATCACCAATTCATATCAGTCGAGGGGAATCTCTTTCCTTGTCCATATTGATCCCGGAAATTTTGTTAGCTCCGATGTTAACACTTCGCCACCATCCGTGAAGAAGATATCCCACATGATCCGGTAACCTTATGCTTTTTAAAACAACACTCTCCCTCATGACATTCATTTCCTGTGTGAGACTCGTATTCATTTACATCTGTTTATTTTCAGGCGCATCTGAAAGATCCACTGTGGCAGCTAGCTAAATAAACCACTCGCTAAAGTGCTCCTTGCAGCTGTCTGCTGAGCGACTCATTGAGTGGTCAGACTCCTTGATTACCTCGCTTATACTTCGCCCTCATGAACTAGTACTCGTAATCATTCGGAAAAGTGATGGCTATTTCTTCTATCCTCCACCTCAGGATTGATGATTCATCTGTGAACTTCCTATTGCTCGTTCTTTCAAACCGAGGTAGATGGTTGACTTAAGAGACCCTAGCACAAGCCTTCAAACGAATGGTCTATCCTACAAGGCATTATGATCATTTGATGGTCACGTAACCCACTGGGCACTGATGACTGAATACTCAAGCCGTGTACTCTTTGGACGAGGCTTTTTGCCCAATACACCCTTTGGCCACAGATGCTGGCAAGCACACAAACATGTGCCTCATAAACTGCCGTTGGTTGATTTGGATACAGGGTTTGGTCATCTCCCTAAGAGTCATTGACAAGTACCAGTGAACCCGATAGTGGGCGCTTGAGGCTCGACTTCGTCTTCCTACTTTTGTGGGTGCACCAACGCCAACAGCAGACAGTGCGCAGCACTTCCTCAACACACTATTTGAAATACAGCTCATTTGGGAGCATTTCGAGAGATATTTCGAGACAGTGGTCGACCGGGAGCCTGGAACGCTCACCACGAACCATGTTGAGGCGTCCGCAGATAGTGATCAAACGAGGATTACCAGAGATCAGAAAGTCGCTGGTGGATAGATATACCCAATTACATTCGTAGTCTGCACATTGAGATCATTTTCCGACAGTGTAGCCAGAAAGCAACTACCCTACTCTATTAGCTACCATACTCCGCATGATGTTTCATCATGATTGGTAAACAAAAAGTGAAGTAAACAAACATGACTCAAGGGAACATCCGAAATCAACGGAAATCAAACAAACTTTATTGTACAAACAGTTTCATGGTAAACACGAATTGTATTTTGAAGGATAATTGGAATTCTGGGACAGTTTGACCCAGCTGTTCTTGTTAGAGTTAATAAATAAAGGCAACTATGTAATGGCGACCAAATCGACCAGTGACTTACAATCTGATACCCATTCAGACATCTTTGTCAGTTTAGGGCAAACCGAATTCCCCCAAACGGACCAGCGGAAAAATATCCGTTTATGTGTTAGTAGTTAGCCTATAGTCAATCTGTCCAGAGGTTAGTCACCAAAATTTTAATCCGGTTGACTGGATGAGCCAGTGAGATGCGCGCTTATGAATGGATGATACAGTTTAGTGAAGGTAAATTAATTAATGAAATCGAACTGGTTAGGATTGCAGCGAACACCCTGGTTGAATAATAAATGCGGCCGCTTTCTCCAATGTGCACTTTCGGTAACCACTCCTCCGGTATGCTGCAGCGTTCCAGTTCACAACAGCACGATGTCCACATAGTTTTTCGATCATCTACCTCCAAGTATCGCTGGCGCACGACTTGCCACGACAATTCTGCGAGAGATATCAGAATTGCACGGTGCTTATGAAGTCCTATTTTTCTTCTGGGGTCAATATGAAAGAGCTCTGGGATGGAATCCCTTAATGAATGTGAAATAGGTCTATGAAGTGTTTGGCAGACAAACTGAAGCGCTTTATGAGAGAGAATTCGTCCACTTCACCTTGGTTGAGGATATCAGACTTTAAGAAGTCAGACGATTAGACGTATTTTTAACCACGTATATAATAAAAATCGGAAATCGAGATGCATTGTTAGCAAACCCCGTTGGTGACAAAACGTGACCAAGGTATGAGTTTGGGAACAGCGCAGCATATTTGGGACCACATAGTTCGAAACAGTCAAGCACAGAGATTAATTAGGACTGTATGTCCGATTAATTTCGAGCTAGTTAAGGTGAACCTGTAAAAGAAACCATCTGCATTGCTGTATAGACACGATTAAGAATCACAAGGCCTGACTCACTGCACTCGTGCTGGATTATGGTTCTTGACGAACCAGATAAAGTTGCAACAATGTGCTCCCACCGTTTTCAGAAATGAGGTGGAATCCGATTTTTTATGTAAAATAACTCTTCCTGTTTGGTTTATGCCCAACTTTGTTGTATCCGTTCTAGAATATTTGTGTAATCCGAGTACTCAAAGTAGACCCAAAGACAAGTTGTTGTTTTTTCGGAAGGAAATCAACATTTGCTTTGGTAAATTCCAGTCGCAATGGAGTGGGATAATGCAGTGATTTCTGTAGTTTAGCAGTTAAAAGTCACATACAGGAGCGTCCGGTTTTCGGCCTGAAAGGTGTGTTGTTCATTTACCATGGTATTAGGCTCTTAAAAATGAGAAACACGATAAGTGACCTCTTTCAAAACGTGATTAGCATTCACACAAACAAATGAGCTTGCACATTTCAGCCGATCGTATCCGCCGGTTTAGTGTACAATATTTCTGCAAGTACGCTTTCGCATCGATTTATACCGAACAATAAGGTTTACGATGGAATGCGTCCGCAACTGCCTTGAACGGTGACCTTTACGCATTCCTGTACGGCCTACCGCTAACAGTTGTGCCAATCGATCTATGTAGGGTCATTAAGGTTGGTCATGAAAGGCCGGAATGCAAATCCTGTTCGAGACCACGACAGGCATGACGAGCGACCAATTAACAAAAATGCTGCAGATGATCAATCTACATAATGAAAGGAAGGGATAACGTGGGTTGCTGCACTTTATTGATCGTTAATTTTTTGTAGTTTCTCAATTTATCATATTTTTGACAAAATGCATGTACTGTACCAGAAACCGAAAAAATTTTTTATCACACATCCCTGAATAGACATACAATAAGAGAACTGAAATTTTCATACCTACCAATAAACTTCTGATGAATCACTTAAGCGAAATTCGACAAATAGAGAAAAGTTACTTACATCGGTGGTTGCATTTTAAAATTAAGCAGACAGCAAGAAGCCATTGGACAGGAATTTGAACTCAGCATGCAGCCTTCCCAGTCACACCATGAATTGTACTTGTGAGCATCATCGGGCTATTTACGTAAGTATGCCGAATTAATTTGACGGGATATTTACTCCCCAAGGTATGCTTTTTAAGTCAGTAATATTAGAATATTTTGTAAAAAGATGCCAATTCCTCCCAAAAGTATTGAAAAAGTGCCTTGGTCACCGATTGTTTTTGATTTTCGTGGGCTTTTGATCCCTGAATCTTACATTCACATAGCTAACGGTCCGTCATCAATTGAGGTTACCTCGACTAGTGAGAAAGTCACGTGGGTCTTAGGAATACCAACTATGCAGACATCTCTGAAGTGATTGAAAAGCATTCTACTTTAGGGTGACTGGCATGAAACACTACAAACTTTGTTTTTTAAATGTTGCATACTCTACCGCAGATGCAATAGAAGACCATATTGAATTGCGATCATATGATGATCCAAAAGTCAATTAAATCGACGGTGCCAGTAACAACAACAGTTAAAACAACAACAATCATAGAGACCAAGACAACAGAAACAACAACATTTACAAGCGTAACGAGGGAATTCCTTGACAAACTCGGATAACAAATAACTGTTTGGCGTTTTGCTGTCCAAAGTCAACGCTACTGTCTTGGATCTTCCTTTAATGACTGTTTCATACGCAGGGCATATACACCGAACTCCAGCGTGAACTCAGGAATGCTCAGGGTGAATGGAAGTGAACTGACCAAAGGATGTACATACTGAGAATCATCAGTATCATGAGTAGAGACTATTTTCCGTCGCTGACGTTCTGTTCATTGAACTGTGGACACCGAGTTCGGATATCGGAGCGGATAATTACTACGTTCATCAGTTCCAGTTTTCAATCCTTGTTTGGAGATGATTTCCAGCGGGGACAATACAGATTCGCAGTGTTGTCGTGGTTTCCAAGATGGACTCGATGATGATATTCTGAAGGATGCATTAATTTCTGTAGATTTTCTGGAATTTTTCTATTCAGGCCTTGATGCTAAAAATCTGTCCAAGATTCACACTTCGCAAGCCCCTAACAGTTTTAAGTCTTAAATGGCGGCTAACAGACATCTTTGATCTTTGAAGTGATGGTCGATTCGTCTTCATCAATTCGGTGTGACGGAAAGCGAATCAAGAGGCAATTTTGAAGAGTCACTAATGGGTGTCAATGGGATGATGCTTGGAAAAATAATTTTTGACTGGATTCCGAAAACTGGCGTAAAATTCCGCAAAAACCAAGTTTCTAATGGCAAGAATTTTGACGTACGTAACAATTTCACCCAGGATGAATGACGCATAGACCACATCTGCAGCACCGACACAACAGCTACGAGCACGCATGAATCACGTGCCTCTGAAGTTACGGTTCACGACAAGTGCTAACCACTGTAAATACTCTTTCTTTCCTAATATGCTGTCCTGCTTTGAAGAAAAGGGGATCGGTTAAATTCAGTATTTAATGCCCCATGTTATGATATTCTTATCGTGGTAGTGAAATGTTAGACCAAAAGATTTTAAAACCAAACAAATGCAAAATACGTGCTGCACTAGCAAGTACTGATCAGGAAGTTGACAGTCCTGTGTGACTGGCGTAGCATAGCTCCGAATTTTCGGATATTGTGAAGCCCAACAAAAATTCGCCTACGCCTGCTTGAGATCTAAAACGGAAAAGTTGAAGCTCTTCTCGATAACCAGCATCATAACGAACGCATACCGAATGATCAAAGGTTGGAATCGCCTCCAGCATCTAGCCATTTGATCATCCAATCAGAAGGATCCTCGAATATTTCATCCTAGGCGCTGGTCGTACAGCACTCATGATGCTGATGTGTGGTTGGCATCCACGTGAGAAGTCGAATGCCGCCGAGATCAATGACAGGTCACACTAGATTCCATACAGCATTCAGAAAATCCGCAGACAGTGTTCAACTAGCAATGCTTATAAAAAGAGCTTTCACATAAAATCCTTTAAGTTTCTGTCTTGTTTACTTTTGGCTTCTTTTTGGTATAGCAAAATAAGTCCCGTAGAACAGTTGGGCACCTCTGCGACAGAATTCGAGAACACTGACATCAGCCATTAAACACGGGGATCAATAAGATGACGACAGTTTACATGATAACGGTTCATGTGATCTATGGAAGATACACACATGCACACACCACAGCGCCATGGTCAATTTGCTTTTGCCTACCGTATGATTATCGAATTCTATCAAGATATTGTGCCCAGGACCGGACTACACAGTCTTTCCTCATGATTGCAAATCGGACCGTCCGCGAACCACAGCTAATGTGCTTAAAGATCAACGCACTACTGCAGAACCTGCTGACTGAATGGACTGTCCACACCAGTTCGCTAAGTTCAGAAGTGGAATCCAGTCCTACGGTTCCAGTTGGCCCGGCTAAAATAATTTTCGCACATCAGAATCGATAAAGTGGCACATTCGCATCTGGGAATTCATATCAAAGTTTAACCAGTGTGTTGTCTAATTTCCTTCTTTACGCTAGACATCCTTAACTACCCTAATGCAGATTTACATGAAATAATTCACCATGTGATATCATCACTCAACTCACCCTAAAGAAACCATGGAAGCACTGTACGGCTGTTTCATCCTTGTTAGGAATCATCAGCAGTGCATATCCACCGCGCCCCAACTGGGACACGAACCCGAACAAGGACGAACGATTCTGAGTCGAACGCCTTAGCCATTACGCTACCGGGCAGGCTCTGAACGGTTTGTTGAACTTCACCACATGATGTTGCACCTATCCGTCACTGATTTGCACGGTTACTGTCCGTTACCTCACAGCGATCGACCCCTACTGATAGATGACTTCTCTGCAGGTAGCCTAAGTACGACGAAGGCTTTGGGTATGATCTACAGAGCTTGATTACTAACAAGGATGAAACAGCTGTACAGTGCTTCCATGGTTTCTTTAGAGAGAGTTGAGTGATGATATCACATGGTGAATTATTTCATGTAAACATTCAATCTCCTACTACTAAAATGTGTCAAGTAATCAAGCTCTGTAGGTCATACCCAAAGCCTTCGTCGTACTTGGGCTACCTGCACAGAAGTCATCTATCAGTAGGGGTCGATCGGTCTGAGCTAGCGGACAGTAACCGTGCAACTGAGTCACGGATCGGTGCAACATCATGTGGTGAAATTCAACAAACCGTTCAGAGCCTGCCCGGTAGCGTAATGGCTTAGGCGTTCGACTCAGAATCGTTCGTCCTTGTTCGGGTTCGTGTCCCAGTTGCGGCGCGGTGGATATGCACTGCTGATGAATCCTAACAAGGATGAAACAGCTGTACAATGCTTCCATGGTTTCTTTAGGGTGAGTTGAGTGATGATATCACATGGTGAATTATTTCATGTAAACATTCAATCTCCTACTACTAACATGTAATGCAGATTTATCTAATTCGGTTCGAGACATCGCAAACAAATATTAAGGCGACCCAGAAGAACAGATTCACAATTTTCCTCGCCGTCCTTGTCCAGACCATTGTGATATTAAGCTCTGAATATTCTAGTCGCGCTAAAAACGATGCCGTCTGCATATTTTTGTCCTCAATCCAATGTCGTGGTAATTTACAAAATGCGTGTATGTCCCCGATAAATTAATATAGATATATCCCCACTATATTAAGCCTGTTTGACATACTTATTAACAGGTGGTTAGCTTACACCAACCTGATACCATATTTTCTGAGGTTATGTACCCAGGTCGTTTAGACATTTAGGATCCTCCTCTCTCTTCTTCAGATCTGGGCAAACAGTGGCAGCGTCATTCTCCCCGTTTACCATGGTCTTTTTATAGTTCATGCTGAAAGTCATCTCCACAGCTGGTAAATTAGGCAACCTTCTTACTCCCCTGTTAGTTTTCTCTTCGCCCAAATTAGACAGACTTTAATACTCCTCGTTGTATTGCCTTTACACAGGGATCCAGCGTTTCTCCGAAAGTTGTTGCAAGCTTCCCAGCCTGGAATGCGCAATGATGAATGAAAACCTCAGGAACCAAACTCCCGTGGTCGCAACCAACAGTATACAGTGATTACACAGCTACAATCTAGATCGCAGCGTACGGTCATTACTATTATGATACTCAGTTCTCCCATTTGACTGGACGGATGACGTGCTTTTGCAAAAATTGTTTCAGATTCCATTTCCGTTAAAGGTTATCTCATAAAATGCCTCAAGTGTTTCACATGAATCATCTAGGACAAAGATACTGGAATTGGCGAGAGAGAGAGAGAGATAGAGAGAGAATTCTAGGAAAAGTGCACCAATGGCCGGACTTTTTCTGACTTACCACTTTATCACCGAATTCCTTAAAACTGGAATACTGAAAGACAAAATATAATCAGTCGCTTCAGCGGGTAGACTAAGTAAATTATGTTTAGCTCATCAGTACATAGGAAATTAAACATCGAGAAACAGACAAGTGTGAAAGACTACCTGCCCCTACTGGAATATATTTGGAAAGATTTTAGTTTAGTTCTTCCAGTTATGTTCTCCCCGAGAAATACAGCATTAAAGATGTGACTTTGATTCTTTCATCGGTCCATAAGTCAGCCGGCGAGCCTTTTTGCCAAGAGACAACATGGAGACTAATAACCAGGAATGAGTGTCACCATTTCGAATGATTTCAATAGAACAAAACTGCTAAATCGTTATGATTTTGTAACGAGAAGTAGCGATTATCAGGCGTCCAGAAATCAGCATGAAAAGCTAAGCGAAAGCAACTGACTGATGTATGGGCCAAGAACATAGTCGACTGTAAGCTTCACATGCTGATAAGTGTTGATCACATAGATTAAGGGAAAATTCAGTTAGTGGTACGAAGAACACGGCTAATAATTGATAGCCCCTGGCGAAGAATCTTAGTCTTTTTTCAACTTAACCCGGAAAAATAACAGGAGAACAGTAAAGAAGGATTGGTAAAACAATTTGGTATACAAATCGGGAGATGGTGCTTTGTTTCATCTTATAGTGCCGAAGCTTCCTGATTTGAAATGACAACCGTCGTAGTGATTTTACACAAGTAGAAATGTGAGAAGTTCAATTCAGAATTTTCTCAATAGTAATTTCTCGATATTTCACAGAATCAACCCTGGTATGCGTTTTTGAGTTAATGGAAGACGTTTTGGATGGGTAGGCTGACCAAGAGAGAGAGAGATAGAGAACATACATTCGAAATATTTAAGTGTTAAGATTTAAACCAGCTCGTGCAGAGAAGTCGTAAGTAGAAGATAAATTGTTTGAAAAATTGAAAATCGAAACGGCGTGAAGGAGGGCAACATCATCAGCATACTCAAACAGATGACAATGGGAGCTAGTTGGTAAGTCGTTGATGTAAGTAGAGAAGAGAAACGGCGAACGAATAGCACCCTATAGCACGCCTGAGTTGTTGATCAACGGTCTTGAAGTTTTACCGTCCATTCGTGTGCACTGGGTTTGGTTAGTAAAGTAATCGGACAGCCATGTTTAAAAAGGGCCTGGGACAATCAAATGTTTCCAGTTTGTGAAGCAGAAGAGACCGTGGGACAGAATCAAATGCCGACGAGTAGTCTAGAAAGGCGGAACGGACGAATTTCATTAATGCATCTAAGGACTTACAAATATAGTGAACGAGGGAGGCGACAGCGTCCGAAGTGGACCTGCTACATTTATAGACAAACTGAAAGGGATCATCAGAACGATCCATGGAAAGACGCAGGCGCTTAAGTATTGCACGCTCCGTCAGTTTAAGACCAGAAGACGTTAAAGCGATGGGACGAAAACGTCTTGCCAAAGCAGTAGAATTGTTAGATTTTGGGACGGGAATAATGGTGGCGGGTCTCTAACAGTCAGGAATAAAAGACGAGACTAATGATAGGTTAATTAGGGAAGTAAGTTCATCCGTCAGAACCGCAGCGCCGTGCCTTAAGAGCTGAAGACATATTGTCAGGACCAACCCCTGTGGTAATTATAGTGGTGCGGAAAAGGTCGAGCACCTCTTCCCTAGGAAATCCTGTAACTGTCGTATTATCACCTTACCCAAATATGGCCGGGGTATAGGTGGTAGGATGGATGAGTGCCCGGTTGATGCT
>LUCM01011463.1:175611-186892 GCA_008360955.1 Fasciolopsis buskii
AAGTAGGTCGCGAGCGCATGGGAAGCCCACGTGGCATCGGCCTGATATTTCACTGAAATTGGAAGGTTGTGTTTACTGTGCTGCAGTGTGGTTAGTTCTGTTGTACGGTTGCGAGACGTGGAGTATGCGTGTGGTCGATGTTCGTCGGTTGGAGGTTTTCGACAACCGATGTTTACGTAGTATGGTTAGGATTGGATGGAGTGACCGAGTGAGTAATATTGAGGTTAGGAATCTAGTATTGGGTGCCACTTCTGAGAATAGCTTGTTTCAGCGTATGAAACGTAGTAGACTACGCTGGTTGGGTCACGTGTTGCGTAGGACGAACACTCATCTACCATACCGTGCCCTGTTTTGTGTTCCTCCCAAGGAATGGAAGAGGCCATGTGGAGACCAACAGATGACGTGGCAACGTGGGATGAGAAAATGTACAGGGAAGTTAGGTAAAGTAGGAGTCTCACTCCTTCGTGGTTGGGGTCCGAAAGACTCGTCGACTTGCTGGCTGGATATACTTAAGGATATGGCAGTGAACCGTAAACATTGGTGGTCGTGTTGTCATTTTCTGTCGAATAAGAATGATTGAAAGAGTGCGTTTTTATAGTTAGACTTTGTTCCGCGTTTTGGCTGTGGCAGCACTTTACCTTTTCTCACCTTTTTAGATCCGCATTTTGATCTCCTTTGATATTCACTTTTTTTTCTAGAAACGTGTAACCCTGGGGAATAGGCCACGGTCATTTGGGCTTGCCTTGCTGTTTAACGATGATAATGATGATGACGATGATGATGATAGTGATGTTGCTGTGCAACGCGAACTGTGTTGGAAATTCTAGTCTGACAGGAACAAACGGTTGGTCACACGAAATTGGGTGAGCCTGTCCCGTTATCCGTAAGCTGAGCTGGCAAGGTGCAGCGCACACCTAAAGGGGCTCCCAGTGCATTATGTTATCTAACTTGTGCAATAATATCACCTGCTGCCACGACAATTTCAGAGCTTTGCTGTTCCGAACAAGATTGAAGAGTTCGCCCAAAAATTCGGCTCTTTGTGTACTAGTTGTGCAATCTGTTGGGGCGTACGTTGAGGTGACAAACAAGTTGTGTTTAATACAACCATCCTTTAGAATCCCAACTGACTCCTGAAGTGTTTGGGCGGAAAAATTATCGTTAACCGGGATCAGCCTTGACGCTCAGAACTATTCCTACACAAGGCTGGCCCACAGACGGAGCTGCTTAATCTTCTGATGAGCTTTAGAAATACCTTGAGTTATCACCCCCAGTTATCTGAATTACGCTACTCGGACCCTGAGTTCGCATTTCACTGACGCAGTAGACATTAGTAACCAGAGTCGTTTGACAACGTTAAATGTGCTTGTTGATCAATTTGCATGAGATTGCGTATGCTGAAGGAGCCGCAGATTCAAAGGCTTACGAGGCTTGGGAAAATGTGAGGTAACAGATTGGAAACCACTTACGACACTATTTGACAATGAATCTTTCCAAGTATTGGGCAAGTTATCAGAAGAGGCCATATGGATAAGCAGAATGGGCAAAAAGCAATGGCTGATGATAGAAGATGGATTCAACAAAGAGGAAAGGGAGCTCTGCAGCATACCATGTATTTTAACCGATCACTTCTGAACGATGACGGAGTTACTATCACTGATCTACATTGACCTCCAGCCCAAAATGCGCGGCCGAAAATGTAACATGCTAAGTACCAGTGGTTCCACCTAAACAACACTTGACATCCCGACACCAGGACAAAGTAGTAGCAGGTGCGGTTGATTAATTGACATTTTCAGGACTCACTAGAAGCTGTCTATCCCAAATAAATGACAGGAAACAGGAGGCAGGCGGTCCATGATATCAAACGGAATCAACTGCGACCATTTTCTCATTGCTGTATCCATCTGTGACCTCCGGTTTAAATCATGCATATGCCGTATATTCTGCTGCTTTTATTTTGGCTTCTCCGACCGGAGGCAGTCAATCGAATTAAGTGCCTCTGACGGAAAGAGGCAAAGACTTAAAATGCAAATCTGCCGGCATTTTTGTGGTAGATGATAACCTGCTGTCGTCCGAGTGGTTACCATTCCTGACGTGGTGTGATCTCAAGTAGTTCTCTGCTACTCCAAGTCTCAGGGTTGCCAGTCTCCCTCTCCCCTCCTCGTGTAGCTGTATTTGATATGTCCATTCCATTCCTCTCAAACTTCGTTTTTGCAAGTAATTTGGATAGACATTTCCACTCCTTTCCTCAAAGCCCATTTCACTGGATGCAGATGTTTTCTCTATTGTGCTACTGCATCAGATTCATTGTGCACCGTGTGCACTGAGTTTACATAGATGAACTTCATCGCTCATTGTGCCATCCTGGTGTCACTAGAATAATCCATTTTATCCGTTCAAAGAACTTGCCGATCTCTACAAATGAAATCAAAAGGATTTCCCTTATCCGTCGGGTGTGCAGAGGATTGAAACTCACATTTTTTTAATCCACCACTGGGTGCAGTAATCTTTGCGCAAAACCATCTGAAGACTAAGAACGAATTTCAAACCCCCAAGCCCCTCGGCTTCAAGCAGCAAATATCTCCTCGCAGATGCTGACGACATCTCCACTTTTTTCTTTTGCATTTGCTTATCCGACTACATCCACACTTATCATTATTCACTGACTCTGTCAATCGTTTTCATTGTTCGGTATGCCATCCTATGTTAACATAGACTGCGGGTGTTTGTTTGAGTCAGAAGAACTAAATAACGGTCTTCATGACGAAATCACAGGGACCAGCAGAATTACACCCTACAATCCCCAACGCATTGGGGATTAGGCGAGGCTTGACAGTACTCTAAGGAGAACGATAACTTTGGTTCTCAAGTCCAGAAGCTTGGGCGTTTCTCAGTGGGAAGAATTCTTCTGACGTGATTCACTGTATCCGGTCCCTGTTATATAGGGCAACAAACGCTGACCCACAGCAGCAGCTCTTCTCAAACTTCCGCAAGCCGAATACCAGTGTATCATTACCAAGCAGACTGTTAAATCTTGGGTCACGCAGAAACGTTAGAACATCCAAATACGATCCACTCGTCGACGAGGCGGCGTTGGTCCATTTTAATCTAACATGCACTCGCTGTCTACTTCCACAGAGTTGGAAAGATAGTTTCCATCCGTTAACTAGCACCAGTACATAATCGTCAAACTCTATCTACTCTTCTACATGATGGTTGCACTAACGATACGTCTAATGCGAAAAATGCGACAAATGTACCAAGCGAATCAGACCTATTTTCTGATTTTCGGTTACCTTCATCTTTCGTGGACACTGAAACCAACGTTTTATCTTTGTACGAATAGTTACAAAGAATTCTCCCTTAAAGCTTATGTAATCTTGAGGCTTAAACAACTCGACCAATAAATACTGTGGTTTCGTGATACCGAAAGAAAAGCACCCGGGTAGATTGTACCACATCACTTCGCATTTCGTCAATTGTACAGTTCAATACGCAGTTCCTCCCATAATCCTACCACGTGTCTCTTATCAACTTAAGTCCTCATGCATCGCTTCTTCGTCTAATAAAGCCTAAAATCTAGGCCGTATACTCTCTTGCTTCAGTTTTCAAACTCTTCGGCTCTTTTTTACAACAGTCACAAAACCCGGACAGGTTTCATAACGATCATCTTGAGGACATAAATGCCACCAAATTGTTACTCTATGAGAAACCATCAGCGGACTTAACATATGCCTAACTTCGTTTGACAAGTTAGCCTCGAAGAAAAGTCTAAAAAGGCATAAAACTTTGAGTAAGTTTTGGCATTGGAAAATAACTAACATTTGGGCAGACCAACTAATCAGTGGATTCGAATTTCATCTGGCATGAAAATAAGCATCAATGTATCACATTTGAACTTGGTTTAAGGTTTGACATATTACTTGGAATGCATAAATTACTGGCTGGGCTACAATTCTGTCATCATATTTCGTTGTTTTATTGTCGGATATTTGATTCCATTATGTTCGCCGCTACAATCGCTCGGAATTACTTTTGTTCAAAACCGCGTCGTTTCTCAAAATGAACTGGGATCACCCATTGCTGCACCTCATCGATCTAAAAGAGGCACTCAGGCTGGCTTGCAGGCAGCTTTTAAATGCGCCCTTCCAGCCAAGATGTCTATTCCAGCATCAATGAGTACCAACATTCACTCTCTGTTTACGAAAACGTCCGATCTGTCCCTCACACTTCAATCACCGATTCATGTTCACACGTGTGTCATCTGCGTACGAGAATCGTGGCTGAACCCGGATATTGCTAATTCACTCATGTCGCCTGACAACTTCAGGCTCCATTGGCAGGACAGTTTCAGACAAGAAGACGACTGGATGCGGTATGGCAAAATATATAACCTCTTTCAGGGCTGGAAAGTCCAAAGTTGTTCATACGTACTCGCTAAACGAAACTGATTTTCTTGTGACAGTGTCATCCTAGGTTTTCTCGCCATACAAGCACTAGCATAACGAATTTATATATTGCCCGTTTTAGCTCGCAACAATATACCGCACCTTCTTCGACTCGTTTTTAGAACTTATTGTTCATTTTCTTGAGGATAATCTGCACATTATCGTAGGTGATTTCAACCGTGCATCTACCCTACCACTGACTGTGTTTGATTTGTCTGACCTCGGCATTTCTCCCACCAGAGGCAGCTCCATTTTAGATAGTTATTACCAACCACCCCGGTTTATTTTCCCTGGAACTGCATGCTCCCATATCAAGTAGTGATCACCGTCTGCTTTTGTTAAGACCCAAAATGTACTCTAGATCAGCTCTCCACTCCTTCAAACGAACAAATCAAATCCAAGTTCGCCTTCGTAACTTATCACACAACAACCTTGTTCTTCTTCAGAAATGCCTTTCACTCGCATCTACCCGTTTCTCTTTTGAACCCCTGCTCAATTACAATGTCAAACTTTTCACAAAGACGGCCAACGCAATCTTTGATATCTGATGCCCCTCGGAAAAACTATTTGTCTCGAATGGCTGTATATCCACCCACAAACTGAAAATTTCTAAGAAGATGCAAGGAGCACTTCTACAGATTCCGTAATAACTCAAGAGTCCGGTATATTTCCAACCTAATGAAAGCTGAAACCAAACGCATCGATAATACGTTCGTCAGCAAGCTCCTGAGTGGCAACAATAAACGATTCCTATGGCATGACACCCGACTGTTGTGTGGGAAGAAGAAACGTGCGGAAACTTCTGCGGATTTCGACAGCATCAACCGGGCACTCATCCATCCTACCACCTATACCCCGGCCATATTTGGGTAAGGTGATAATACGACAGTTACAGGATTTCCTAGGGAAGAGGTGCTCGACCTTTTCCGCACCACTATAATTACCACAGGGGTTGGTCCTGACAATATGTCTTCAGCTCTCAAGGCACGGCGCTGCGGTTCTGACGGATGAACTTACTTCCCTAATTAACCTATCATTAGTCTCGTCTTTTATTCCTGACTGTTAGAGACCCGCCACCATTATTCCCGTCCCAAAATCTAACAATTCTACTGCTTTGGCAAGACGTTTTCGTCCCATCGCTTTAACGTCTTCTGGTCTTAAACTGACGGAGCGTGCAATACTTAAGCGCCTGCGTCTTTCCATGGATCGTTCTGATGATCCCTTTCAGTTTGTCTATAAATGTAGCAGGTCCACTTCGGACGCTGTCGCCTCCCTCGTTCACTATATTTGTAAGTCCTTAGATGCATTAATGAAATTCGTCCGTTCCGCCTTTCTAGACTACTCGTCGGCATTTGATTCTGTCCCACGGTCTCTTCTGCTTCACAAACTGGAAACATTTGATTGTCCCAGGCCCTTTTTAAACATGGCTGTCCGATTACTTTACTAACCAAACCCAGTGCACACGAATGGACGGTAAAACTTCAAGACCGTTGATCAACAACTCAGGCGTGCTATAGGGTGCTATTCGTTCGCCGTTTCTCTTCTCTACTTACATCAACGACTTACCAACTAGCTCCCATTGTCATCTGTTTGAGTATGCTGATGATGTTGCCCTCCTTCACGCCGTTTCGATTTTCAATTTTTCAAACAATTTATCTTCTACTTACGACTTCTCTGCACGAGCTGGTTTAAATCTTAACACTTAAATATTTCGAGTGTATGTTCTCTATCTCTCTCTCTCTCTTGGTCAGCCAACCCATCCAAAACGTCTTCCATTAACTCAAAAACGCATACCAGGGTTGATTCTGTGAAATATCGAGAAATTACTATTGAGAAAATTCTGAATTGAACTTCTCACATTTCTACTTGTGTAAAATCACTACGACGGTTGTCATTTCAAATCAGGAAGCTTCGGCACTATAAGATGAAACAAAGCACCATCTCCCGATTTGTATACCAAATTGTTTTACCAATCCTTCTTTACTGTTCTCCTGTTATTTTTCCGGGTTAAGTTGAAAAAAGACTAAGATTCTTCGCCAGGGGCTATCAATTATTAGCCGTGTTCTTCGTACCACTAACTGAATTTTCCCTTAATCTATGTGATCAACACTTATCAGCATATGAGAAATTTGCTCACAAAATTCTTCCTGATCCCGCGCATCCTCTGCACAACGATCTTTCAGTGCCGTTCTCGTATTTCTACATGATCTGCTTTTCGTTCCATACCATCTAGAATCAATATCTATAGGAACTCTGCTGTCCCACATTTATCTCGAACTTTGACAAATCGTGACCGGGTTTCAGCCGAATTCCTAAGCAACATGTCATAATGTGTTATGATTGCTCCTCGATGAGTTTTTATTTTTCACGATTTAATGAGTGTACCTTTATTCTATTTATGTACTACTTTTCCCTATATTTTTACCCTCACATTTTTTGACTGAAATGTGACAGTATTTATTGTACGTAGAAGTCTATACAATATAATGAAATACAACGCAACTATTTATATGCAAATACACATTCACTTGTAACCGTCTGTGAAATAAGCAACCAAACAGAAGGAAACTGATGGACGTTTGTGGCAACATCGAAATGACAGGCGGACGTGCCCAGAGCTGATTTTCATCGATGATTCTTCCAACGAACCACTTAATAGCTAGGGCGTTCAACTCACAATCGTTCGTTCCGGGTTCGCGTCTCAGTTCCGGCGCGATAGATGTGCACTGCTGATGACTCCTAACCTGAATGAGACAGCTGCAGTGTTCCCGTGGTGTTCAATCGCAAATTAATGTTGAGACCGCTTGAGGAATAATTTGGAGAAGTCAAAACGAAACTCCTACTACTAACCACTATTCAAAATAGCACTTGCACACCAGGATACCAAGTTATCTAAGCGTGTGCGTAAATCCGTTAAATGTGATATCCTAATTTATTAATACGGTCTAAAGGAAGCGTTTTTTGTAATTTGGAATCTGGACAACAAACGACCGTCACATTACTCGGGTCTACGGATTTCGTTGTTTTGATTCAAAGGTCTTTCGTAGGTTCCCTGATCATCCTAGAAAACTCGGTTATATCCTCCTTGGCAGGCTGTGGTGTTAAAAGTAATAAATGGGGACGTATACCACATGAACTGGAAAATACTACAAAGATCTAAGGTATTTTCTCACTGTTCGGCTCAACAAATGCAGGCAAAGGCACACTAAAAAATTGGACACTAGGCATATTCACCTATTAACCAGTGGAAACATCGGTGGAACAGTAGTTGTCTGAACGTCGAAGACCAACTTTCACGCAAATGATTTTTGCACTTCCCAGTGGAAATGCCTGAAGTAATTTGTTAGTTTCTCAGACTATTCTAACTGGCATTATGCAGTGTCGACTTGGCATATGGCACATTCTGTCACCAGCGGAAACTCCATTTTAGAGTTATTATTAACCATCTCGATTGTCCCCTTAAACTAAGTGAGCTCATCTCAATTAGTGAACAAATTCTGCCTGTACTAAGGCCAAAGATATATTCCAATCCCTCAAGTAAACTAATCAAACGTAAATCTGCCCCCGTACTTTTTCGCACAACAACCTTAGTCTTTGAAAATCTTTTTTCTCGCGTGAATCTCCTTCTTTCTTTCGAACCCCTGATCAATGACAATGTCAGACTTTTAATAGAGATAGTCAGTGCGACTTGTTACATCTGTTGTTTCCAAGAAGCCCTATGCGTCTCAAATGTCCGCATCTCCTTCCATATACTGAAATCCCCAAGCAGATGCAAGGAGCACTTCTACCTATCCCGAAACAACTCATGTGTGCGATATATTTCCACCCTGAAATCAAAAGTATCTACACGACCTGTGCTAGTCAACTTCTGAGTGGTAACAACAGCCGATCCCTATGGCAAGGCATTTAACTGTTGTCTGGGAAGAAAGAGAGGTGGAATGTTCTGTGGACGTCAAGCTTTCATCCTTCTATCTAATTATACTCCAGTCACATTGGTACTGGGCGACGATACAACAGTTACACTTTTTTTCTGGTGAAATCTCGAAATACTAAAATTATCACTGCAACTGACCCTGGCAGTCTATCTTTGGTGCTGTGGCCCTGACGGATGCATTCACTTCTCTGAATAAAACATCATTAAACTTGTCTTCTAGCCCTGACTGCTAGAGACCTGTCACTATGGCCCACATCCCAAAATCTAGCAGTTCTACTGCCTGAGCAAAAAGCTTTCACCCCATGGTGCTAACATCTGATCTTAAACTGATAAAGCGTGCTGTGCTTAAGCGCCTCCGTATTTCGATTTACCCCTTTGACGACTCCTTTCACCTTGCTTACAGGGGACGCTGTCGCCTCCCTTATTTACTACATTTTTAAGTCCTTAGATATATCGATGAAATCCGTATGTTGCGCCTTCCTAGAATATTCGCCAGAATTCACTTCAGTCCCACGGGCTCTTCTACCTCACTAACTGGAAAAATTTGGTTGTCCCAAATCTTTGTCGGCATGGCTGACTGATCACTTTAGCGACCGAACCAATTGCATACGACTGGGCGCCAAGACACCAAAACCCTTGATTAACGACTCAATCGTGTCTTAGGGTGCTGTCCCTTCACCATAAATCTTGACTACTTCCGTCAGTAACTTACCAACTAATCACCCTTGTCATCTGCTTAGGTATGTTGATGATGATGATGATGCCCTCTCTCAAGCCGTTTCAAGCAACCATGACTTTCATGGTTCTCCAACAATTTATCTTCTATTTACGATTTTTCTGCACAACCCGGTTTAAATTTCAACACATCTGAATGCTACAAGTGTCTGTTTCTCCACCCCCGATCAGCCTATCCATCTGAACCGTAATTCATTCGTTCGTTCAAAAACACTTACCAAGGTTGATTCTGTCGAATATCTGGGTGTTATTATTGACAAAAATCCGAGGTGGACTCTTCCACATTACATTGTCACCTGTGTGAAGAATCCCTGGGTTTCACCATTTCAACTGAGGAAGCTTTGACACTACAAGGTGAATCGAAGAATCATGTGCCGTTTTGTATACCGATGTGTTTTTCGAATCCTTCTTTACTCTTCTCCCGTTGTTTTTACAGGTTTACTTAGGAAAGACCTTAAAATTTCCCACCGGGGACTGTCAGTTATTATCCTTGTATCTTTCATACTACAAAGTTAATTGCCCAATAAACTGCTTGATCAGTACCTACTCGCATGTGTAAAGTTCGCGCCCAAAATACTTACACATTCCACACATCTTCAGCATAGTGATCTCCCAAGGTGGGACTCTCATATTTCATCACGACTCGCTTTCCGTTTCATACCCCGTGGAAATAATATCTATGGGAACTCCCCTTTCCCGCAGTTAACTTTTTTACAAGCCGTGACCGCGTCTCAGCCGGCTTCTTGAGCACCCTACCACAACTCGTCAAATCCGCAGTTTTTGACTGAAATGCGGCATTTTTGTACGAAAAAGTCAATGCAATACCATTCCATAAACGTTTTCGAACGAAGTTGAAATGCGTGGTACAATGGACTCCCTGCTCCCATTGCTTGCAGACTATCTGGAACAATGTATGAAAGCCACTTTTAAGCTACAGGATCTGCCCAGCTTACAGTATATTGTGGAGGTTTAGCTTTTTATCGGACAGACCTGAGGTGAAAACTAAAGATGGGATTCTCTTTCCATAAACACTGATGAATACGTAGGCCGCGGGTTCACCTTATGCTTTCTCCGACCCTCAGGTTTAACTACACTAGGCACTCCAGGTATGGTGATGGAGGCGTCTTTAAGCCACCGCTATACCTAAGCGTTGGCAGGGTGTACGTGATCCTGCAGCCGAAAGAGAGCAACCGGCGCCAATACTCTTCTATCCAAATAGTTATCATCATTTGTTTCATATTTCTATCTAATGGCCTACTCGGAATAAAGGAACTTCTGTGCCAATTTTTATGGATGGCTTGGCACCGTAATCTTCTTCCGCGACAGAAAAACGCGAAGTCATTCGCGGATGACGGCACTTGTGAATTCAATCGAGAGGATACTTACTTGCAAGTAGTCACATTTTGAACTCCAAAATTCATTTCGACTACCGTTTTCTCCTGACAGCTTATTGCGACATCACGATGTTGCTGAATTTCTTACTTCACCAAACGGGTCCACTGCAGCGCACAGTGATCATAAGCAAATTTCCAAACCGGTAGAGAACGCTGGTTTCTAAGGGCATTTCCTGAGTGTTATAACATACACGTCACATTCCCGGCGCAACTGCAAAATAAAATTTGCTGCACTAAGATCGCCCGGTGTAGCCTATAACAAAACTTGACGTCCCATGCAGCGGCATACTCTTAAAGAACTGGATTTGATGAAATAACGGAACTCTGCAGTATCATCAAGAATCCCAGCACGTACAAAGCAAACTACACAATTTGCCAGCGCGACCAAAAATGGTTTAACGAAGCAGTCAACCACTTCGGACATTTCCTCATCCCACGTTGCCACGTCATCTGTTGGCCTCCACATGGCCTCTTCCATTCCTTGGGAGGAACACAAAATAGGGCACGGTATGGTAGATGAGTGTTCGTCCTACGCAACACGTGACCCAACCAGCGTAGTCTACTACGTTTCATACGCTGAAACAAGCTATTCTCAGAAGTGGCACCCAATACTAGATTCCTAACCTCAATATTACTCACTCGGTCACTCCATCCAATCCTAACCATACTACGTAAACATCGGTTGTCGAAAACCTCCAACCGACGAACATCGACCACACGCATACTCCACGTCTCGCAACCGTACAACAGAACTAACCACACTGCAGCAC
>LUCM01011463.1:192552-227360 GCA_008360955.1 Fasciolopsis buskii
GTACAACAGAACTAACCACACTGCAGCACAGTAAACACAACCTTCCAATTTCAGTGAAATATCAGGCCGACGCCACGAGTGCTTCAGTCCAGCGTCAGCTGCCCGAGCCTTCGAAATACGCGTGTTTACCTTCACTCCCGAGCTACCATCGTTCGACAAGCAGCTACCAAAGTAGGTGAGACGATCCACAGTCGTTAGTTCCTCTCCATCCACTATCAAGTTCGGCACTACTGTTTTCCAGTCTTGTAACAGCACTCACTTTGCACTTTGAAGGTACAAAGCACATGCCAAACCGAGCAACCGACTTCGAGAGTCTACCTAGTGCGCGTTGTGCATGGTCCGCAAACTCGAGCAGGCACACGTCATCGTCGTTTTATAATCTGTGAGCATCTTGCATGGGCGACCTTTTAATGTATCTAAAGTACCGGACAGCGAGGAAGACGGCGGGCGACTCCCTGCCAAACATGTTTCATCTAACCTGCCGGCTGCAGCTGCTTGGAAGAGAATGCTAACGGCTTCAAAGAACCGTCGGTGTACTGTTGAAGTACGCGAGAAATATACCAATATACAGAATAAAAGGCCCAGGCAGGAGGACATATATTATGCTCTCGCTTCATCACTTCATGACATCTCACCGACAAATGCTCTCATCACTCTCATTGGCGCAGTCCCTGCATCCCAAACTGCCGGTATGGGGAACATCTCGTAGCCCATTTTATCTGGTGATGCATTAAACGTACTCATGCCTCCACTACTTACTACTTTGGTTGACAGTGTATTCCAAGCTCCGACCGTTCTACTGTAAAAAATTGTTCGCACACACGAAATCGAGCTGGCCCGTCACACTTTGGCGCCTCCGCTTCGCGTTTTATCCTCCGCAGCTTGTTAGACATTATCCTCAGCGTCCATCCCAGCCTAATTCTTCAGGATCTTGAAGGATTTCACCATTTCGCACCTGAACGTATGTTCTTCCATTGAGTGCAGGCGTAGGTCTTCCAGACTACTTGCACTTCTGGCCCTCAGTCATTTTAGGGGCTGGATACGGGAGACTCTAGAGTCGAGCCACTTTATTTTTGAGGAGCGCTGCTCAAGCTTGTATGTACCATTCTAGTTTTTGCATGACCATCATCTCGCACGCATTGATTGAGCTGAGTGTTGCTCTTCCGAATGGCTTGCAAATATGTTGTCGTACAGGTAAACACACATTCCCTAAACCTCGTGTGAATTTACGCATAAATCTTTTGGAAGGTATGAGCCTCATTGCTGAGCTCGAGGGGCATCCCCACGTACTCGAACAGTCCAAAAGACGTGGTCATCGCCGTTTTTGACATATCGGCCTCCTCTACGGAGATCTGGTTGTAAACCCGTACTAAATCTATGTGGCTAAAAGCCCTGCAACCAGTCAGCAAGGAAGTAAGGTCATTTATATGGGTAATCGGGTACCTGTCGGGAACGGTGACCGTGTTAATTGACCTTTAGTCCCCGCAGGGTCGCCAGTCACCTTTGGACTTAGGGACCATGTGAAGAGAGGAGAGGCCCAAGGACTATTGGAAGGTCGAATGATGCCCGGTTCCAACACGTGATCGAATTCTATCTTGTCTAGGCGGAACTTGTCAGGAGCTAGACGACGAGGTCAACTGAATGTTGTCCTGTGGTCTCAATATGGTGGGTTACCTTTGTAGTGACGGCGGGAAGTGGACCGATGTGTCGAAGTTTGCTCGGGTAGTCGGAAAACGGCTCACTGTATGGCTGTTGGGCTGGCGGTTCGGCGTACTAAGGTATGATTTGATTGACGACGACGTACGAACTGATCGCGGTCAGTGACGTTTGACGATTTACTATTTTCCTGCCCCGAGCACCGACTAGCCGGCCGAAATACTGGAGGTCTATGCCAAGAATACGGTATGGAACGTCGGCCCCGATGAATACCCAACGACATGTACAATTCAGACCTAAATCGAGGGTGAGGGAACGATGTCCATACGTATGGGTATCGGTACTGTTTGCAACCCGTAGCGTTTCTGCCCTTGCAGTGGTCAAATTATTTGGGTCCCGGGGGATTACACTAACCTTGGCACCTGTATTCATCAGGAATAGTGGATTTGTTGACACGTCCTTGACATCTATAAGGCGACAGTTGGTAAGTGGCCTGGTGTCGTGTGCCGCAATCACGAACCGGGAACCTAGTTTCCCTGTTTCTTACTTGGGAATGTGCACCCCGGATCACATTTTTTTGCTAAACCCCAAAGTGATCATGGTACTTGCAGTGACCGTCCACTGATGGCAGGAAGGGTCGCTTCGGTGCAGGGCTACTGCGCCTGCCTCGACGCGGGCTGAACCGATCTCGTGGCTGATCTCTATCCACTGCTATCCGTTGTAACGACGCATCGATCCTCGTCAAGATAGCTGTCAACTCGTCCCATGCAGGTGATGATGGGGCTCTGGAGGACGGGAGTGTTCAATGATGAGACACCTAGGCTATAGCGCGACGTGATGTCATCAGCGGCTTCTGCTGTCTCTTCTAGTGAATACTTACGAGTAGCGCTAAGCAAAGGAGGTAGATGCAGTGGAAGCCGCTGAAGCCACAGTTCTCCTAACATCGGATCTTCACCGAACGGTGCGCCCCTGAGACGCCGCATTTCCCGAAGTAGCTCTGAGGGCTTCCTATTCCCAAGCTCAACCCCTTGAAGCAACTTTCGGATTCAGTAGTCCTCAGTAGGGACAGTCCGAGTTACAACAGCCTTCAACGCTTCGTAACGGCCCGAAAATACTATGACGTCCCTAACCTGAAGAACTACATCTGGCCAGCGACCCATCTAAAACGACTGGGGTCGCGGGTTATTCTGTGGTTCTTGAACTCCAGTTCAACCAGAGTAAACCAGAGTTGAGAACCGGACGGCTTGAAGGAAGGTATATGAAGAGCTAAGGGCCACACTGTTGGTTCTGGCGACGATTTTCGCTCCGTGGACATGGCACCGTATATGAAGGAAATTGCGTGAATAAAACGTGCTGGAAGCTATCAGTGTGAATACCCAGCCATTAAAGAAGCGGTTGACAAGAAAGAAACGACGTTAGAATTTACCCGTGAAGAAAAAGAAACGACAAGCGGCGTCAGCATAAAGAATAGAGACACACGTGACCAATCAATTATGTCGGGCTCGCAGATTTTTAAAAGCGACTGTCGTATTACGTTTGCTTCCCCTTGACCGTTTTGATCGCTTGTGCGTCACCCTTACTCGGGGCTCTATGGTTGCAATCCCGACAACCCTGACACTTAACCGATACTAAGAAAAGACAGTCGGAAGCGGTAGGAGGTTGAGATACTCGAAACGCGCCACACGCACCGCCGCCCTACGATCGTAGTCATTCTGGACTTGAAAGACGCATTCGACTCAGTGGATCGGACAGCCCTATTCAGTGCTCTTCACCGGAAGGGTATGCGAACGAAGTTCGTAAACATGTTGCAAGCGTTATACTCGCATACCTATGGTCCCGTGAGGGTATAAAGCGAACTATCGAGTACATTCGAAATAACTAGTGGCGTTCGACAAGGGTGTCCTATCTCTCTATTCTTGTTCAACTTCGTCATGGACGAGGTGATAGAAGGAAGTTTCGGAGATCTCCGGAATGTAGGAGTCGAACTGGGAAATGGAGGGAAGCTGCGTGACCTAGATTACGCAGACGACATCGTGTGCCTGTTCGAATCAGCGGACCATGCACAACGCGCACTAGGTAGACTCTCGAAGTCGGTTGCTCGGTTTGGCATGTGCTTTGTACCTTCAAAGTGCAAAGTGAGTGCTGTTACAAGACTGGAAAACAGTAGTGCCGAACTTGATAGTGGATGGAGAGGAACTAGCGATCGTGGACCGTTTCACATACTTCGGTAGCTGCTTGTCGAACGATGGTAGCTCGGGAGTGAAGGTAAACACGCGTATTTCGAAGGCTCGGGCAACTTACGCTGGACTGAAGCACTCGTGGCGTCGGCCTGATATTTCACTGAAATTGGAAGGTTGTGTTTACTGTGCTGCAGTGTGGTTAGTTCTGTTGTACGGTTGCGAGACGTGGAGTATGCGTGTGGTCGATGTTCGTCGGTTGGAGGTTTTCGACAACCGATGTTTACGTAGTATGGTTAGGATTGGATGGAGTGACCGAGTGAGTAATATTGAGGTTAGGAATCTAGTATTGGGTGCCACTTCTGAGAATAGCTTGTTTCAGCGTATGAAACGTAGTAGACTACGCTGGTTGGGTCACGTGTTGCGTAGGACGAACACTCATCTACCATACCGTGCCCTATTTTGTGTTCCTCCCAAGGAATGGAAGAGGCCATGTGGAGACCAACAGATGACGTGGCAACGTGGGATGAGAAAATGTACAGGGAAGTTAGGTAAAGTAGGAGTCTCACTCCTTCGTGGTTGGGGTCCGAAAGACTCGTCGACTTGCTGGCTGGATATACTTAAGGATATGGCAGTGAACCGTAAACATTGGTGATCGTGTTGTCATTTTCTATCGAATCAGACTAATTAAAATAGTGCATTTGTACAGTCGGACTGTTTCTTGTGTTGGCTGCAGCAGTATCTTATCTTTTCCCGCCTGTGTAGGTCAACTGCCTGTTCTCCTTTAGCATTCACCCTTTTCATATAAACGTGTCCCTCTGGGGAAAGGCAGCAGTCAGTGAGGCTTGCCTTGCTGTTTAGCGCTGAACGACGACGATGATGATGATGATGCTGGTATACACGTTGCATTCATCCTTTGGCCTGTAATCGTCTTGCGAAATTCGCCACTCAGACTTTGGTCTACGGTTCACTGTGGGCATACGGCACGTCGCTGATGCACTCTCCCGTATACACCAGCTTCGTTTGTCTCCGACACCAAGCATCGACCTCAACGCAATGGCACAGGCCCATGTGATGGACCCTTACATTGACCAACTGCGACAGGATAGCTCCTTAGACTTAAGGGCTATACCTACCAGCGTCGCCGAATACAATTCTTTGTGACATCGCAAGGTTGTCCAAGGACGGTTGTGACAGCAGCCCACCGTTAACACAACCTTTCCCATCCGGGTGCGGCTGCTCTGGTGAAGCTAACGACCGAGCGTTTTGTATGGTTCAACGTTAAGTGCGATATGCGTCAGTGGTCTTGGGCCTGCCTCCAGTGACAAAGAGTAAAAGTCCATCGGCCTACCAAAGCTCCACTGGCTGGGTTCCCCGAACCTAAGACACGTTTTCACCACGTACATGTTGGTCTCGTAGAGCTTCTCTTGCCGTCTCACAGCTACATCTAAATACTCAACTGTGTAGACCGCTCCACCCGTTGGCCACAGACCATACCAATCCCCAATCCTACGTAAGAAGAGATAGCGAAGGCCTTATTAGCCAATTGGGTAAGTATATTTGGTTGCCCCGCTGAAGTGACCACTAGTCGCGGTTCTCATTTCGACAGGGCGTTCTCAATTTGATTCGAACACTGGATTTTAAACATATCAGAACTGCCTACCACCTGCAAGCTAACGGCTTCGTGGAAAGATTTCGCCAAAAACTAAAAGCCGCTCTGTGAGCGGGAGAAAACCAGCTATGGAGCAAAATTTTGCCGTTAACTCTTTCAAGCCTTCAAAGTCATTCTAAAGAAATGGCGCAAAACACCAAACGATATTGTTTTGTGTTACACTTCGCCTCCTCGGAGAGCTGATGGCGCCGTCGAGGCCCACGTACTTCAATTATGGTGACCGCAAAACGTCTCGCACAAAACATGCGAACGCTTCATCCCAGTCCACCACGAGATCCACGATCTTCCAGGTACTTTAAAGCTGCATTGAATACTTCAACCCACGTTTTCGTCCGCGTTGATGGTGCTTGATTACCATTGCAACAACCATATGCCATTCCGTTTAGTGTGATAAAACGCAGCCCTAAAGTGTTCGTTTGGACGTTGCCGGCCGGCGCAACACGGTGTCTGTCGATCACATCAAACTTACCACTGTGGAATTTGGACTGACCGACGGACTTCTCTCATTCCATGAGTTGCAGCATCCCAGTTGAATCCAGCCGCCACCAGCGCTGCCCGTGGAGACTTCTGGTAGGACCAGAGCCACAGTGCCACCCATCGCACCGGAAGTACTGGATATGCGAAGCAGCCGTTGCGGCCGCAAGGTAAAACAACCCGTTCGTTTTCCCGATTTTGTTACCATTTTCACATCAGATTGTTGGGTGCTGTTCCGTTTGTAAACGCATAACTGTACTTCACAAGATAACACATGTTTGTCGCGACAACTTATGCGCTGAAGGACATGTCGCCTTCATGTTTCACCCAACGCTGTTTAGGTGTTCGCCACTAAGTCGAATATCCACGGGTTCACAAGTGGCGCTTTACCCTATCTCAAAAGAACCCCTAGGATCGAGGCAGCTATACCGACTCCGGCACGACAACCACCGTTCCCACCGTCGATATCATTCACGCACCAAAGGACGAAGGGAACCTGGGATCAGACACCCGTGTTCAACCCTTTTGGTGAATATTCCTGACGAGAAAGCCCTGTAGGTGGGGGACGCGGTCAGACCCACCGTTTTGACTCGCGCACATCTGGCGGATAGCTCAGCTGCAGCGGTGTTCGGACACAGCTGGCTGGTGGATCACACCTGCGTTTACCCACTAAAGGTTTTCAGGCTGGGCGTCCGGTTCATGGTCAGTCCTCAAAATCTAGCACCCAGGGGACCACCAAACGAACGGCAAATTCTTCCATTGGCAAGCAATGATAAGGCACCAAGACATCCACAAGTTTTTGGGTTGTTCTATATGGTCCCAATCGACGCTCTTCTGGGAAGATGCCCCTGTAGCGAAACATGGATTTGTTCTTCCGGATCGCTTGTTTAGCCGAACGTTGACCGCTCAGCGCAGTTGCCATTTGTATGTTACTGACGCACGGTCCGCTCGCAGGCCCATGTCAAATATAATCAGCCTCCTACCGCTACCGACTGCCTTTTCTTAGAACCGGTCGAGTGTCAAGGTTGGTAATATTGCAATTGTACAGGCCCGAGTAAGAGTGACGCCCAAGTGATCACAGCGATCAAAGGGAAGCAAACGTAATACGAGATCCGCGTTAAGACAATTGGCCTGACAGACTTCACGCGAATGGTACTGGCAGATTACCTGGCAAGGAATAATTTCCTCAATTTGACTCGTAGATGATCTACGTCATGAGGTAAGGCAGCATTCGGCTCAGGAACGTTCGTGATCGAGGAGCACTGGTCTCGCGATGGTGACATCTTATGGCTTGACGCAGCAAACCATGGAATTGGCACGTCTGATTGCGTCTGTAATGATGGGCGTCGCGGAGGGCAGAAGGCCCACCGTGGGGGGAGCACACAAGGAGCACGCATGCGAGTAACACGAGACTGGCTTCAACCTTACAGAGGAAAAATGTGGGTCAGTGCTACTAGTGTCCCAAGGTTGCCCCAGGGTGTGAACCCCAATGTACCCCTTATTTTCGAACAAGGTTCTGCTTGGGCTTATTGGCCCAAGCAACACAACGTCCCTTAAATAGTCCTAGAAATGGCCCCTTTTCGTACCGGTATTCTGATTAATTAAGTTGCATTCTTTACAAAGGAAACGGCAAGTGAATTTTAAACTTGTAAAAACATTAAAGATTCCAACTGAGGGATAAAATTCCCAATCTATTAGGCGGTATATCAATATATTTGAAGGGAGTTTTTTCGTCTATAATCTAAGTATTCCACTGGACATGTTCTCTGGTGCTTCCTTGAGAAGCTCAACAATCTATTTGCGAGTACCGTGACTGTTTCCGGGGGGAAAACTTTGTTGAAAATCAACAACCCAGAGTTCAAGTAGCCCCAAAGTCGACCCCGTGGGAAACCAAAACTTGTCCCCATAATGGTTCACTCGAGCGTTTTTAAGGACTTTTTCGTCCTCGTTGGGAACGACTTGCAAACCAAATTTCGAGACTATTTTGCTGCTGCAGTCGTACAGAATCTTGAATAGCACATCAGTAGAAGGGCCCAGTCAATATATTCACTTAGTCTCCGTCTACATTATCTTTTATCATTCAAGAGTTAAAAGCCGAATATAAAACTAGAGTCAACATACTCCCAGTAAATCAAGATGCACCAACGACACTGACCTGGGTGTTATTCTTAACAGCATTTGTCAAGACGGAAAGTGGTCCGGTTTCAAACTCTTGTTTTTCGATTTCGTAAAGCTCTTCTTCGGACAGGTTACTACGTGGCTTAGCATTCGCTTTAGCCATCTTAATCAACACGAGAAGCAAACCAATAAAGGCGCGCAGGAAACACCCAACCGAACAACTCAGTAGTCTAAGGTCGCGGGCTTCGGGGGGTTTCACAAACGTAAACGTGACCAAGAACCGTAGTTTTCCTGCTTCCCGGATTCTGATAACAGATTTACTCCTTCTGAGTGCATTCGTTTCCCGTGTTGGCACAGTTGGCACGGGACAGAGATAATCCAGAAGCCCAAGCGAGCACCAAGAATTCTTCCGACGGTTTGCACAAAATGATACCTAAACCTACCAGTGTTATCTTGCCCGCATCCTCGTTCCGGATGCCTGGTCTTTGACATATAACGTAAAAAAACATTCACCTCGCCGTGCCGGGGAGATGGGGTTACTATGCATGCTTGCCATAATAAACAAAGCGACAACACCACACTACGCATCCGTAGATCCACTATTCAATTCTTTCTGGTCCTTAACTTCCTATCTTACGGAGTACATTTTTCCATTTTGTGTCTAAATGGGTGGTAAAATGTTCTACTGATTTGCCCATACCAACTCCTCGCCAAAATCGAAGTAACACTCGAAACACACCAGCCACCAGAATCAAAACACTGAGCAGGTTTGAGAGGCACGGTCAGCCATTCAGGAAAGCGTTTTGGGTCTTGTGTAGCAGATCGTATTCCGTCGGCCTTTCCAAGCGCTTGCGCATTATGCACGTCAGGCTAATTGGTCTGTAGTTTTCAGCCATTGATGGCTGCCCACTTTTGTCGCTAGCTTACTTTTCGCTGGTATCCTACCTTGCATGACCGTGTGCTAAAAAACTGTATTTGCTTAGACTACCGATGAAAGCCGGAGGATTTACAATCGTCAGTTGGATACCGTCAGGGTCCGCTGAATTGTTCTTTTGCAGCCTTTCCAGCAATTCTTCCATCTAACCCTTTGTTATCACCAAATGAGGGACATCTAATGAGTCCGCCAGCAGTGTGATATCCATCTGGCTTCCCCTATCTTGCCTATGTACATTATGAAAGTACGCACATGGCTTCTCAATTAATTTTGTTTTCAAGCATAACTCTTATTTTTCGGCATAAATGTGTCCATTTCTAAGTGCCTTCTAAAAAACATCTGTGATGCCTCTTGGGATTTGCCTTGACTACTTGATGATTCCTAACAAGGATGAAACAGCTGTACAGTGCTTCCATGGTTTCTTTATGGTGAGTTGAGCGATGATATCACATGGTGAATTACTTTATAAGTGTTAACTCGAAGGCATCCTCAGCCTTCTTTTGGATCCTTACATCAGAATTTCTGAACCCTGCGTAATCCTTCCGGGCCTTTCCGTTTTTTACTTCCTGGGAAACGCGCCAGCTCCGGTCTCGATTCTTAATGGCTTGGCTGACTGCCGATGCCCATCATTACTTGTCGACACTTGTGCCGCCTCTCCTTCTGCGCACTAAAGCATCCTGCAGCTCATGAAAATCTCATTTGATTTTCGGTTGCCGCTCTTCTACGTCGACACGTTCCTGCTCGTAATAGTTTAGTTGGGCTGCCCTAAGGGGGATCCCTCTAATGTCCAGATGGCCAACATTTGTACACTCAGTACCAAGCACACCCACGTGGTAGAGCTGCAGCATGAACCTCAATGTTGCGCGATCACTCTCACCTAGAGGCGGCAAAAATATCAGTCCATTCACATGGCTTTCATACCAGACTATAACTAATTCGAGGAGAGTTTGGTTGTTCCCAGTTTTGTACTTGATGTTCCTTTGACGTGCCAGGCCCTGCCCCTTGAAATGGACACCTCAAGGAAACTTCTTTAGCTTTATCGCGCATGCAGTTTTCGTATTTCTTTTGTTCTCGTAGAGGTTAAAATCCAAACAAAGACAGCGGTTTTCGTGCTGCCCCCAGTGCCTCCTAGTGATTCGGTCGGCTAGAGGTCGCTAGAATCCTCTTGGGGATGGAGACCCGTACGCGCATTAAATGGTAGTCATACATCATTTTGCCCTCGACGTGACAGTACACAACTGCTTGGCCTGATCCACTGCTCCTTCTGAACCAATTTCTCTCTGATAACTCTGTGCTAAACATGAACCTGGAATAGTGGGGAAATGGCCAAGCGAGTTACGCACACATTTTAGTTCATTACAGTTGGAGTAGAATGTAAGTGATCCGAATGAACGTTCACAAATTTTCCGATGACTCTTGTGGTGTTCCGGTGAGAAAAGCCATTCAAACCCATTACAAGTCACCGCGGGTCACGGGGTCCGTAGTGGGGCCTCTCCTCCTTCCCCAAGTAGACGACTTGGCCACTGGGCTGTCGTTGCCACATTTTGTAGCTACGGACGTTGTGAGAGTTTTGGGTGCAAGGGACAGAACCGAAATGGCCTCCGACTTAGTCTAGGCACACAAAGTGAGATATGCTCCCCAATCGACACAAAAGTCATTTACTGAGTGAATAATCAGAAGTAGCAAAGGCAACAATGAAAGGTGGGTTTTTCGTGGTCAAAGTGGGTAAGAAAACGTAAGATTTTAGAACGATTATCACAACGAGCCACAAATGGGCTGAAAGGTGCAAACTGGTAAACCGCAGGACTAGGAAACAAATTTACACATACACCGACCATTTCTTTCGGAAAGATGGACGCGTTCGTAGTTCTGCGCAAGATTATTGTCACATTCCAGGGATTATTTTGCGCCCGGGATTAGACACTGTTTACCCAAAGGGATGCGGCGCGTTTCGAGAAGGTACGGCCGTTAGCCACCGGCATTGTTAAGAGTTAACAA
The DNA here is from genome assembly GCA_008360955.1 of Fasciolopsis buskii. Taxonomy (NCBI): domain Eukaryota; kingdom Metazoa; phylum Platyhelminthes; class Trematoda; order Plagiorchiida; family Fasciolidae; genus Fasciolopsis; species Fasciolopsis buskii. The sequence goes on from LUCM01011463.1 coordinate 203,582, forward strand.
GGCAAAACATATTGTAACGGATTGCGCGGGCTGGGATTTTTCATTTTAGAAAATACCACAGGGCGTCGGAATTCAACGGGTGCATCCAAAATAATAAAAAGCCTGAAACATATGATCGCCAAGGATTTTTTGAACAGGCCACTGTTCACAGAAAACGGTTGGTTAGACGCTTGAATGGACTTCCTAAGTAATAGGACGATGGGCTCTCAGAACAGGGGAGCAAATGGACGAATAGGTTCACAAAGCATTCACCGATTTTGTAGGTTACTGGATGTGAAGCGGGAAGAAGTGTTTCAACAATCTAAGTTCCACTGGCTCCCTAATATCATAAATTACCATTCACCAGGCTTCGCTGTTCCCACTGGCCACCGGCCCGGCAACTAAAAGGGAACGCGCAGGTAAAGGCTGCCCATCTCCCGGAGGACTAGAAGTGTGCCATCGCTGCATTTAGGCACACCAGAAAATCGGAACATAAGCCACAGGATAAAGATTAGTTGTCTCGATCGCAGCAGTGGATGCCGACTTGTGTTCACCCACGCAAGTATTCCGGACGCTCCTATGGAGCCTGATCACTAGTGTCCTATCCAAACTGAAATGGAACAATATAAATAACCAGTTCACTACTGCTGAGATCAGGCAAGGGTGAGCTGTTCCGGGCTTGTCGTGCCCGGGGTGGGACCAGGCAGTGGAAGGGATAATAATGAGTGCGCAACTGAAACTGGAAGGGTAAAACGGGTAAAAGGATTGAGAGTCCAACTTTCGCGACAGCCGGTAGCTGCTTTTTGCTTTGCTGGGAACCGGAGAATTTCCCATTAGCAGCCCATCGTACTAGCTGTCTTAAAGTTTCGAAGTATTTCTCAGGCTCTAAAGGCGACGACCCAGGTGCTCCTGGATACTGACTTTGTCCGTCCCCTGTCTTCGATAGACTGAAAGGAAAATTTTGGACAACATGCATGGGAACAGGCAGGGACAATTACGTGCTAATAGAGCGGACGGATTGCAAAACCAGCAGCAGAGCTGCATTCACATGTACTCGATAAACTGACTGGCATATAGACTGATTGAAAATTCTTTCCCCTTTCTCTTGTTCTTTCCTCTTTTGACGACAGACTATTCCCGCCCAACTGCCTCGTGATGGCGTTGATTTTGGTCATCGTCTATTTTAAGCTCAATGTGCTTGCACTTCTTTGTTTTTCCCTTGTGCTCTCAAATTAAGATTACTTTAGGTACATTTGGTCCAGTCACCCGAATTACAGCCGCTTGTTTGCTACAGTCAACTTCCGGTTTGTGGCTCACGTCGGTTGAGTGCACATATTATGTTCGTTTGCATTGATTTTTGGATGTAACGCCCGAGCGAATGTTCGTGGGTTGTGGTGGAGCGTGCAGAATCTCTTGAATTAGTTAGAACCACAGGGCGGGTGTATTCTCTTTTCCTTTACGACGAGGGTTTTTACGCAGGTTTTGTTATGTATTCAACTACCTTTTGACCGGTCACCGGCTGAAGCTTGCTGTTAAAGATATAATCTCTATGTACATAATTTTAACTCGCGAATGGTGCCGTAGAATTTCCAAAGCCATCCTGTTCCCACTAATGATCTGAATCAGACCTGGCTACTCGTTGCTTCGAGGTTCCGTGGCGTTATCCAGAACTTGCGAAGTTCACTTTTGGGAAAATCGCGCTGCGACTCGCCCGCCAACTTCACCCAGACCAAAAATGACTCATACGGTCGTTACATCTTTAGAGCTTGGTTGCTGACGATAAGAATGTCCACCTGGAAGTACCATGGAAGAAGGGAAAAGGAGGCACTCATGAGCTTCCACATTTATTCCTCCCGCTTCAGGAAAACTGTAGAATGGAAAACCAGACTTTTCAACCCGCCGGTCAGACCAATAAGACTGAGACAGGAGCTGAAGAGGACAAGATCACCGCGAAATAGAAGTTGGATGCAGCACGTAAAGAAACCGGGTGGAAATGTGCAAAGAGCAGCGAGAAGAATCTTCGAGTTGGTCCTGACTAAGTAAAAAATGCCCCAGAAAAGGTTATTAGGAACAGAGTAGGAATACTCACATCGAAAGACGGGGCCGAGGCGCATGAAGACGGCAGTAAGGCAGAAGTCCTCCGTCAACACTCTGCAGACATGCAGCGGTCGAATACGCGCAAGGAAGTGACCACCGACCACCTGCTTCCTACGACAAGGATCACAAAACCGCAAGTAACAGTTGGGAACACGGAACCAGAACAGAAAGATGAGAGTCACCGTACTACATGGAATCTTATTATCTTTACTGAGCCGAATTGTTTTGCCTCTTTTAGCCAGGGAAGACTACGTGAAGGATAGCATCGTTGGTATCTATCCACAAGAGAGAACCACACGCATTGGGAGGGCACCGTCGGCTCTGGGGTTTCATTTGTCTTTGCAAGTACTTTGACGGACTGGCAAGAGAACACGTCAGTAGGTACCTGGTGAAATTCCCACCTTTTGCGGGCCATTCATGGATTGATAAAAGTGACATCACGCCTGTCGGGCATCCTCGGTTATTAGAATGGGTTACGCAGGGATCTGAAGGAGGAAAAAGGTGGAGTTATGCTACCTAGATTGCAGCAAATCGTTTAATTCAGTGAATTACCGATTACTAACATTCAGTCGCACGAACTCATGGCTTGGTTCTGGCTTGGTTCGCGGGTTTATGACCAATGGGTTTGCATTTCGGGGTGGTGAATGAAAATCCGGGCCAACCTGGAACCGCAATTCGCCATCTCTTCCGATGACCGGCAGGTATTGTGAGCAAAATATTATGAGGGGTTGGCGAGGGGCCTGAAAATCTCGTCTTACTTAGCTGGAGAGTGAAATACATCATTATTTGAAAGCTAACCAGTGCTTCAAAAGAACTGAGTATAGAAGAATAAAACTGGAAGTTTTCAACTAAAAAGATGCAAAATATAAAGGATCCTAGGGTGACAATGACGACAGACCACAGGTGGGCTGAGAGTTACTAGGTGTCGTCCCAAAGAGCAAAGTTGAATTCTCCAGATTACGGTCTGCAGCGTCAAGTAGAAAACCAGAAGTATCAACAATAAGTGCGAGATGATAGTCATGCAAAAACTAGAATGGTACATACAAGCTTGAGCAGCGCTCCTCAAAAATAAAGTGGCTCGACTCTAGAGTCTCCCGTATCCAGCCCCTAAAATGACTGAGGGCCAGAAGTGCAAGTAGTCTGGAAGACCTACGCCTGCACTCAATGGAAGAACATACGTTCAGGTACGAAATGGTGAAATCCTTCAAGATCCTGAAGAATTAGGCTGGGATGGACGCTGAGGATAATGTCTAACAAGCTGCGGAGGATAAAACGCGAAGCGGAGGCGCCAAAGTGTGACGGGCCAGCTCGATTTCGTGTGTGCGAACAATTTTTTACAGTAGAACGGTCGGAGCTTGGAATACACTGTCAACCAAAGTAGTAAGTAGTGGAGGCATGAGTACGTTTAATGCATCACCAGATAAAATGGGCTACGAGATGTTCCCCATACCGGCAGTTTGGGATGCAGGGACTGCGCCAATGAGAGTGATGAGAGCATTTGTCGGTGAGATGTCATGAAGTGATGAAGCGAGAGCATAATATATGTCCTCCTGCCTGGGCCTTTTATTCTGTATATTGGTACATTTCTCATTTGCTTCGAGATTCATGCTTGTTTGCATGGTCATTTATTACGGGGATACTGCAAGTCACATTACACAACGAAGTAAACATTTGTTTACAAATTTCGGGGAAGTAGCATAACAAGAGGAACACGTTATTTATGCGCATCACTGATGCGCAGCGCACATGCAGAGTTCAACTGAACTATGGTGGCGAGCGTGTTGTCTGCGGTATTCGGGTTTAGCGGGTCTACAAAATGGACAAGAATGTTATGCTGTCATGATGAACGTCTCCAAAGTTTGTCAACGGACCAAAACAGCTGGCGAGAAGAGTACGGTGGCCGATAGGTACACCATATTAAATGGATATGAAAAAGTACGTCGGTCATTTTACCGTGGATTCTGGAGCCAAGAGCATAGTCAAAAGCATTTTGAAAATGGGGAGGGAAGAAGGGTTGGGGCCAACCATTGTTTGAAGACATGCGCTACCCGCATTCTCTAGACCCATTGGGAGGAGCACCAATCCAGAAAGGGGTCGTTTTATCGTAGCTTTTGACTTTCATGGGGGACTTGCGATGGGCTACCCGATGGATAGCCCTTGCCATATCTAAGAAAATCAAAATCGCCGACTTTCCGTCGTTGCCAGCCTTCGTCACTATGTTTAAGAAATCAGTCATGCACGTATAACACGATTTACTTTGAAAGAAACCATGTTGGCCGGCTTTAATAAGGTTATGATATAATAAGCTGTTGATCTAATTTTGTTGTTCTTTCCATAATGCGAGAGGTAACTGGGGTGTGATTGATGGGTCTGTAATTAGATGGCTCCTGCTTTGAACAGTTTTTGTGAATTAGCACAATGACAGAAGTTTTCCGTTGGTGGAATATAGTGCCACAATTTAAAGAAAGATTGAATAGATTGGACAAAGTTATGGGGATGACTGCACCCCCAAATTGGATTAGGGCTGGCGGAAGGTCGTCCGGTCCAACGTGGAAAACGGTCTCAATTTTGACAACAGTAGCTTAATATCACCTGGGCTTAAAAAGATTCTTGGAGTGGATGCGGAAGAGACTGAGGGAATGTCCGGTATAATGATGTTGCCGTCAGTTGTCATAGAGGCGCCGAAATAATCACTGAAAATCTCTGAAATTATTAGAGGTTCATTTGCGCACCTACCCCTAAGTATGACAGACGTGACGTGCGCATTGGTCAGGGAGCTGTTAGCCCTCGGTAATTTTGCTAGTGCTACAGCCTTATTGATAGAGTGCAATGCTTGAATTTTTTCCTTTTTTTGATGAGAACTGAGAGGTGTCCTAAGCTCTATAAACAGACGGTTGATTTGCAATGTCTAAGCTTATTCTTCCGTTCGTTTGAGTCTTGCATGGATCTAGAAATACATTTTTAGGGCGGTCCAGGGTGCTGAACCTTTTTTGGGATTGTGCCACACTGGGTTGGGGTGATTAGATCGAGACGCACAACTAGAGTTCCGTAAAATCGGTTGGTGACCAGCTGGGGGTCCACCGATAGAAAGAAACTGCCCAATTTCGGCTACGAATTATGGAGGGATGATGGCTCCATGAGGCTCTGTGGTATGGTTTAGTGGAGGCTGAGGAAGAGATAACGGGCGTCAAAACTGAGAACTTGCAAACGATTTGGAAATGGTCACATCCGAGTAATTTTTTGTTTATGGATGTGCTCACCTGTGTTACGCCATTTGTGAAGATTAGATCTAGAATACTGTCTGCCCTTGTGGGTAATGAAATGTGCTGTGTCCACCCACCCAGTCGCACACTGGAAACCAACGCAGAAAGGTATGTTGCGGAGGAGAAAGATGACCAACGAATCCCTGGGACGTTGAAGTCGCCCGCTACTAGCTTAGGGCCTGGAAGGTCGGCGGCCGCGTTAAGCGCGTAAATTAGTGGTAAGAGCTCTCACTGATGCGTACTAGGGGGACGGTAGATGCAACTGATCAATAGGTCCTGCTGCCCGATAGCCACAGTCAGCCAGATGTAATCTTTCAGGTTATGAAACGTAGGATGATTGTACCATGAAGCTGAAAGGGTGTCACTTGTGTATATGAGACAGCCTCCCCCAGGTTTATTCATCCTGTCTTTCCTAAAAGCATTGTAACCAATTAATGCAGTGTCTGTGTCGGGGGTATTGTCGGTCAGTCATGTTTCATTGATGCGCATGAAATCATATTTACTTGTATACACCAACAGGCGCAGCGTGGGCACCTTATTTAGAATCCAGCGAGCATTTAATAGTAACAGTGAAAATGGCTCAGTTGTAGTAGCATGTGAACGTGGATAACTAGAGTAAATGTCAACATGGGCGTACCATTACATGTGGGGTGCAAAGTCATTGCGAGACAAGCAAGGAAGAATGGATGCTGGTGGTGAGGACTTTGAGTGATCATGTCCTGTCACGTTTGCTTCATAAGCTAAGGTGGGTTCCAACCTGTTCATTGGTATAGGCGGTGGGCAACGTACGTTTGTTGGGGAGTGAAGAAGCTGTGCAATGGTGATGGAGGGTATGGTGTGGCTGAGGGGAAACCCGGGTAAAACAGAGGGTATCCTGACGGCATTTGGAACAAATCAATAGGTGGCAGGATGCTGGAAGGCCTGCCTTCTGGGTGATTGGAAGCCTCAAGATTTGGTCTGGGAAGGTGGGACAGTGGGTGTTGGCGGGTCGGCTTGAGCATTGTGTTTATCGGCTGTAGATGGTCAGTCAAGGGTAACCCGGAAAAGTGTGGTCTTGTCCAGAGTTGCGCAGGGTTCAACGTACGTTTTGGGGAACAGGTGACGGGCCAGTACTACGGGAAACAGTTACAGTTCTGGGAAAGTAACCGGGGTTGAACTTATGATTATTAAATAACGTCGTTGGATGGGGTAGCGAGAAATGGTTCTTAGTGCTGCGGGGTTTGTTTGTGGCGCAGAAATGAGGAGACCGTGGTCTAACGGAGTTAGCCATGCCTCCTGAAGGGACTGAGCTATGTGACCACGGTAGATCTAATGTGACTGGACATATCACCGTGCCATTATTTATGGGCTTGGCAGGGATCTTAAGGGGTGGAAGAGGTGTATGTGTCTTACATGGACCCATCCTGCTGAGGAGGGTCGCAGAGTCGTTTGTTAGAGTAAAGTCGCTTTCCTTGGTGTCAAGCGCATCATTAATCACTTGGGGGCCTGCAGTCTGTGGGGGGCAGAGCGGAGTATGACGATGAACTGCGGGAACTGGCCTTGGCGATCGTACTGTAGGGTTGGTGCGGAGTGGACGGGTTTTTGCGTCCGACAGAGCAAGGTCACGTTGATCTGCTGGAGCCTGGGTCTGGGCGTTTGGACGGGGGCTGACACTTGGGGGGCGAGTTTGATATGTCTAGGTCTACAACGGTGGAGCGAGAACCCGTGGACGGTATTAAATCTAATAAATTTCTATTAGGCCGACGAATGGGTGAATGTTTTGGAAACACAACACCCGCTTTAGGCGACTCTGCTATGACGGGCCGTGTATTGTTTGCTGGTGGCATCCTGGAAGTCACATGCGTGTGGAGTCGTGCAAATTGTTGACAAAAATGTCCCTCTGGTGATTTGCTTTTTCTATGGTTGTTTTTGTTTTTAAAAGGCGTAGTTGCGGCATTAGCGCCTTGCTTACTGATGAATAGCTTTGCTAGAATTTTTTTCTGGAACTGCACCATGAGGGCACAACTATGACACTGGGTCCACCTCCGCAACCTCGTCATTATACGTGGTATGTGCGCCATGCTGCCAGCTGCCATGAGTTGATCTCTAAGGCCCTTCATAGGAATATGATCAGTGATGTTAAAGACAAAAACGTTACATGACCGGTCCACTCTACTTGATGTTTTGGAGGCCAGCACATACAGGAAGTTGCTAACGGCCACCAGGTCATGCTTATCCAGCCGTGTTTCAGGGTCGATGAGATGGGAAGTGGGTGCAAGCTTTGAGATAGCGCGCTCCAAATTGTTTACATGGTCAGTTAAATTGGATAACCTTCTTTCGAAGATTTGTGTCCTGTCATGGGCTTCACCCACTAGGTCATCAAGTCTTAAGGAGAATTGGCTCACTGATCCCAAACGAGGGCCAGCCTTGGAGCGTCTCGTGGAGTTAGTTGCGCGAAGACTGTCAGTGGCGCGTCTGGCTTGCTGATGGACACCACGAGCCATTCCGCTCTTGCTTGGAAATTTAGTTTGGGAAGAAAATTTAAGGTAGTGAAAGGTAATCACTTATAGTTGTTAGGACTTTAGTGATGACGGGATTCTGTGCAATCGAGGTGGCACAGTTCTTGTGAGGGAAATGCTAAGGATTACTGTAAAATGACGTAACTTCTGCATACTTCACTAGACTAAGTGATCACCAACGGTGGGGAGCAGGTTGTGAGTCTAGAAAATGGGCCAGAGGGTGAATTAACAAGACGTTAATACCCCATGACAGATGCGAGCCTTTAAATGACTGTCCACAATGTGACGTAAAACGAAACACTGGAAGTCACCCTGTACGTCTGAAAAGCAGGCTGATTTTGAGGACTATGGGAACGTGTGGATAGAGAAATGAGTAGGCAGGCAGACGGGTATATCTACTCTTAAGGCAGCTAAGCAGACAGATTGAATTTATGATATATAGAATAAAGCGTCTACTCTAAGGATAGGTCAGAGCTGGAAATGTGACTGTGCAAGCTTAGACAAGAATTGGCAAAATAATAAAACACCGATCAAATCGAAGCTTTCAATAATTAGAAAAATCAAGCTGATTTATGCCTAGGGAAATGATTCTCGCTTACCGAATAATGCCAGGATGACAAAACGGCGGCTATAAAATCCCCGCCATGACAACTCACGGCGTGGGACGGTATGGCGCACATAGTTCGGCGGATACGAGACTTATGCAGCACACCAATTTGGAACTTGGAAGCAAAACTACCAGTGGTAGACACAAAATATTGTGAATGTCATCAAGCAGTTTCTGGACACTCTACCGGTCTTTGGGGCCACAAATTTCCTGTGAAGACCTAACTGAACTCAGCTGAACATTGTCGAAAGAAAGCTTACTTCCCGGTCCTCACAAACGGGGGAAGTCCCTGAAGCTGTGCTAAATGGTTAGACATCGCGGAAGCAGCAGCCAGTACAAACACGTTTTTCGGCGTGGCCTTGAGAGTTTGGGATATCTATTAGTATTTCGGGAGGTCGTCTCATTCACCGGTCATATTACTCTCGGGGGCATGATCCACTCAAACGGTCTTCCAAATCCATTACCCGAATGATATCACAAGTGGATCAAGGAACAACGAACTCCTGTATTTCATTAGCTGTGGTATACCGAACCATGTTGGAAAAATAAAATTCTGTCGACACTTCCCATTTAGGATTAATGGTTATCAGGGGAGCCACATATACCAGAAAACCGCAGAAGTAAATGAAACATTTAAACAGAAATTGTGGGAGAACGGAAAACATTCTGTAAACCAGACAAATAATTACCTGCAGAACAATTTGGTGCAAGTGGAGCAAAACTAATAAAATAAAGAAAGCGGGGTGTCCTTTATGTCTAACTATATACCTCCATTCAGCAAATGGGATCTACCTTGGCCATTTTCTGCTGCACAACGATGGTTGTAACGCTCCTCGAAGGTAAGCTGAAGTGCTTCTTGAAATAAATTTTGGTATACGGGGCCGACTTTCTTACTTCCAACTGAAATATTGAAGGACTGGCGCCAGCAGTTAAACAGCGGAAAAGAACGCAGTCATGTGCCACTTGTGAGAAGTGCTCCATGTTATAGAGAGCAGGCGCGAATCGGAACTTACATACGGTAGGATCAGCACATTGGACATCTAACTGAATTGCCCCAAAACACAAATAACAGAACAACAGAGATAAACATATCAGCTAATAAACGGTACAAATGCTTCATCGACCATTCAGTGTGTTTGGGTCTGCGTCGGGCAGCATCCTTGTGCGATGCTCAACCGTTAGCGAGATACAGAAGAGAATCTACATGACTGTGGTCAATGAGTATCTAGCCTAACACATGGCCATCATCAACGCTACCAGGTTTCAGATGTTACAAATCATCTTCAAGCGGTATTTTTGAAATCCTCAACCCTTTCACCTATCTATTTCGGCAACAGTCATACTGTGCACACACCACTGTCACCGTGACTTCCACATTCTGCCCATCCCGCGTATTTATCAGATTACCTCACTGACGACCAGTTCGGCATCAAGAGACCTGCGGAACCAGGTCATTCTCCTTCTTTGGTTTTTTAATCTAGTGGATGTAGCATTTTCGACTGGTTGAACGTCATTTCAGGAAGTTGCAACTGTCCCAAGGCAGTGTTAACACCAGGGGGGTATGTTGGATCAGTGAGCATCCTTTGACTTTGGTTTATTCTCTGAGTATCAACAGACTGCCGGGGGCATCTGGGCAACGGTCATGAAGTAGGAACTTACCTTGCCAGTCAGTAGAGGTACAGGAGAGCATTAGGTTCTCTCCACAACACAGACTTTATATCCCACCAATGATGAGCACTCATTAAAAGTTCACCATCAACAAAACAGTCTTCTGTAAGCAGCGATGATGTATCACACTGGCTGATAACCCCAACCATAACGTGAATGCACTCAATATGCCACCTACCATTACCAATAACTTTCACCGGGGTCGGACGAAACCCGTTGACTGACCAATGCGTTCAGGTAAACAGATATCACAAATCAAAATTGACGACCTTGCAATAAAACTAATCATAGATTAGCCTCAATAAATCATACTCACTCAGAGAGTAACCATCAGGCTACGTCAACCGTAGTCAACTTTTCGCAAGCAAAATGTTCTTGCGCCACAGCCAAATACTCTGCGAGGAGAGAGCAAAGGCCATTCCATCGCCAGATTGCTTCTATGAAGAAACACATCACTCAAAATCCCTCATGCCCACCGATCTCTGCGGTGGCTCTCGTATTCTTCAGAATCGAGCGCCAGGTTCCAGCCCTCTGCTCGTCAAGTGCGGTTTATGTCCCTGCGACGTGGCCATATGCCGTCCGCAAACTTATCAACTAGTGCTATAAAAGCTCAACAAATGGCTACGAGTCTGTGGAGTATCCACAAGATCTAAAGCTGTCTTGTCGTCTTTGAGCAAGAACAATTTGCTAGGGGTTCAGAGATCTGAAGCCCTGGGAAGTTCCATCATCGGCACAGGTGCTGGGGTTGCGCAAAATTTGTTCAGCCCTAGCCAAGAAAGCAACCAACTTCCCATCCATCATAAACTGGCGATGCAATGTTCCACTAATTATTCGACCAGTTGAGTCAATCATTTTTTCCAAACCGCTCCCCGCTCACGGCATCCGGGGGAGGGGAATTCCACTTGGTTCTCCATCTTAGTAAAACCCCACTATTCGTGGGCTCTGACACCCTCGGGAGGAATGGACGCTAATCTACAAATTTGCTTCAGTTGTTACTAGACCTCATCATAGATTTCTCTCCCCTAGTCGTCAGGCAAATCAAAGACTGGATAAATGAGCCGGTTCTGAGCAAGTGTGCAACTTCCGTGCGCACAGGCCTAATATTCAGACATGTGAACAAGCAGTCAGTATTTACCGTCCTCTCTTCATCTTATGACACCAACGGGTCTCAAGTATTCAACGCTCATACGTTCAAACGCGTTTCCAGTGAAACTGGTTCTCTCCGGTGGCGAGGTTCCCATCTTCTGCTAATGCGGAGGACCCACCGTCCTGCGGCAAACCAAGCGTTTAACAAATACTCTTCGAACTGGTGTTCTGTCTCGCAACTCCCAAAATAAATAGCAAATCGTGGATAGGGCTTGTGCATCGCCGACGATGTGGATATTGGTTGATGATTAGATATGCGGCGACGTGTTTCTTGCCGTTATTTCTAAGTGCTTTGCAAACCTAGTGTTGCAGTAACGTTATGCTCTAGGGTTTCGATGGTCAATTTGGCCAACGTTTACAAAAGAGCCTCTAAACAATTCGTTATTTTGATTTAAGAATTTTTTCCCTGAAGCTATTTACGCCCGCTCAAAAAGCTACTTTCTCTTTTCCTCCAAGTTCCCCAAATTGAGCACCCTCGTTGCTAATACCGCTCATCGCCCTTCGGTACGTCTGCCCACTAAGAGCAAACGTCATATATGCTCACACTTGTCATTTACCATTGCACCGTCTTGGGCACCGTAGTAAACGGATCCCTTTCTGATTGCTCGTGCGTTTTGTCTATGCTACCGGGGCTCTGAGAAGTCGGTGGGTTTTGTGAGACACGACTTCTGGGACCACCAGGTGGTTTGGTTGGGCAACTGGCTCGTTGATTATTAGGTGACCGCAACACTCAGGTAAATCTGCCCAAAACGTATGTCAGCTGATGCAGGTTATTTTCCCACGAATGGCAGGATGAAGAATGCGGAGCCAGCCACCAAGCCACTGCTGATCAAATTGGGTCCCACCTTCGGTGGCCTTTCTACTTCTAGGGGGAACATGTGCTGTTTAGCCACCTTCTGACTCCCTCTACAACTGTCCCTCGTCTCTGGGACAGCCAATGTGCCTACTCGTAATCTGTTATCCGACAGCCCTTGAGGGAGTGCGGTTAGATGCAGCCGGAATCTAAAAACGCAAGTTTTAAACATCGAAGGATTCCACCACAACGGAAACCACCGAATAGATGAACGATTCCGAATGTTGTCTACGGTATGGGCGGGGACCTTGGATCTTTTGTTCTGAGTACTCTCAGTGGCTTCTTTTCTAGTTTTTCGCTAAGTTTTGAGGGAACGGTTGCTCTTAAATTCCTAGGTTCAAAGAACCACAAGTTCTCGCAACTACTATGTGAGTTCATGTCTCCCTTGGCCACATCCACCGGGTTATCCTTACCATCTGCTTGATGCCATAGGTGAGGAAATGAGCAATGGTAGAATTTTGACACTCAGGTGATCATGAAAGCTTTGAACCACCTCCGATTGTTCCGTGTCTAATAGAGCAAAACTGCTGAGTTCGACCATAGTTTCAATCTACTGTAACGCGGCTCGCTTTTGTTCTCCACCTGCTTGGCCGGGATGATCATAATCAGAGCTATCACTAGCTCCAAATGCGACACAGTAACCGAATCCACCGATGCCATTTAAGACTTGGGAGGAAGCAGTATGCATTTGAATTGTGTCCTGAAACTCAAAAATTGCAAATTTTCTGCGGCATTGTACCCAACTGGAAAGCGTCACTAAACAAACAAAGTTCAGTCACTTACTCTTGTCCAGCATCTTTAGCATACCACCTGGTTATACGTGCTTATTAGATTGGTTAATTATAAGCGTGCACCTTTTTTAGCTTTCAAACAGCTATGATTTCAAAGGTTGATACCGTCCAACTCACTCCTTATAAAGCTTATAAAATATTTCAAGTGGAAAGGCTTAGGTAGGTATCCGGTCAAAACGGCCGTTTCGTACTTGATAGTCATCTAGCTAAGCCTGGCATGGGAAGGAGTCAAATCCCATATCCGAAGAAGGACCCAGCGTTTTTTGCATCCATAAGGTTTTGCCACATAGATTTGTAATCGTTTTTTTTCCTTTAATTACAGGGATATTCTAGGCAATGGCACTAGTATTACCGGTCCGATTCTTTTGTGTGAGGCTGCCTTGGAACAATATAACTCTCATGCCGTCCAAAAACGTTAGTGCCTCATAGTGACTCTTAGTTAACAGTAGACAATCTTTCACGGAGAACCTGATCACTATCTTCCGTAAAAAGCGGGGATCAGCTAAATTTCAAGGACATTTCCGGTTCTCTCGAAAGCGAAGCTAACAAGAACCGGTTAAGAAACAGTGCAATTGAGTAAACCAGAAGTTTGCGTTGCGAGAATTGTCCAAGGAGAAACATTTCCACCAACAAAAGTTTCCAGGTGCATCGTGTTGGACCCCGTCCCTCGCTTCATTTTCTGGAATTATGTGGTAGCTACTCAGGAAACGCAGGATTACTCCATGAAGCAATTCCATTGGGTACCGGTTCTTGCTTTATCTTTGCTTTAACAAGCTCAGACGCTCCAACGCCCTGGAAAGACTACAAAAAACTTTCAACGCGTTATCCCTCTAATATAAGGCCATAAACTATTCACTTTCTTCGACCTGATTCATTAGTTCGTGCCGCCTACTCCCGTTTTATCTTCTCTAAACAAAGTAACTAAATGTGGGGCACTATCTGAAAAGGTTCGCTCATCAAAGCGGCCAAGATTTTTCTCTTTTCCTCTGGGGCAATTCAGAGACCTTGGGTAATCCCAGTTATTGCCCAACAGCTGTCAGCGGATTGAAACATGCTCCACTGCCCGAAGTGCAAGCGGCTCATTGCCGTCTCCTCTGCCTTGCAGAAGATTCCAGTTCGCGTCAGAGTGCCTGGAGTAAATTCTCCATATAACCCTCTAGATCTATGAAAATCCAACAATTGGGCAATGGCCGCCATTGTTTCCCGGCCAAATTTGGCAACCGCGATGTGCATCTTTACTGCACTTAAACATGGACTGATTTGCGGTGCGCGACTGATAATCAGCCCCAGATCTTCGCAAAACCTAGTGCCTAGCCCGCAACATTGCAGTCTCTGTTCATGAAAGCACAGACACATGATATCTTCATGTCTGGATTTTGTTTCCCGTATTTCCACCGTGCCGTCCTTGTACAAATTTGGTGTCGCATTCAGCATGCCTCCTGGGTATCGAGAAATATAAATCTTTTTACATAACTACCCTAAACCGACTACGGGCGTGCACAACAACAAGTGCTTTTGGCTAGTGAGAAATTTCGGAAGTTCTACCGCGCTCTTGTAGGACTCTGAGAAAAGCACTTAAAAAGTCGTGGCACCCTTAACACTAACGAAACATTCAAGACTGTTGCGACTCTAGTCCCTGACATGCAACCCATCTCGTTCCTTGCACTGTCTGAAGGTCATAGCATTGTGTCGGTAAATCAACAGAAAAAAGAAGTTTACACTTAAGGAAGCCTGAAATGGGCAATGGTTAGTCGAGATTGATGAAGACTCTGGTATCATTGCTGGATCACTGGGATTTGACTCAACACTGTTATTCTCAGTGCCGTAGGCTAAGGGTAAATTGCTGTTTATGGCCAATAGACGTAAGTGAATTGGTCCTCTAACCGAAGCAAACCTGTCAGCTATGCAGTTTTTCCGATCTAGAAAACGTATAACTTCACGTTGTTCAGCATCCTCACATTCACATGCCTGTATTGGCCCTTGCCCGTAAATAGGCGCGCCCTAATTCCAGGGCGGAACACACAGAAACAGCGCACTTCTCACATGCGAATCCTCAAACACGCCCAACAAACTGTCCCACTGGAATGCTATGACGAACTTCTGACCAGACTTCAAGTGGAAGTCTCCATTACTTTGTGTATAATCAATGACAAAAAACAGAAAGATTCAAGAACTTCACAAAACACGGAAGAAACTGAATCTCATTAAGTGCCAGAAACAATACCAGTGAGGAGTGGCTGGCGTGCCGAGTAACAGGGAACCAGCAAAACTCTCAGTTAGCAAAATTCCTGGGATTCTTAGCAGGAATCTCCCAAGTTTATCTTACACTTTTACCTCACCCCGGGACAGACTTCTGTGTGTTAATGCAAAATAGGTTCTAGTAATCTCGGCTGGCCAAACAAAACGTAAATGGAACTGGGACAAACGATGTCTAGCAGTTTACCAATAGCAGCATCTACAATAACAATTTCAAAATAAGACGTTCAATAATAGATGCAAACCCTCAGGCTTCTGCTTCGAGTGAGCCCAAGATAACGGAAAGGCCGGGAGGAGGGTCGAATACTTTTCGACGCTGGAAATAAATGGATATCAGTCTATCGACTAGCAGCGCGTCTAAATGAGCATCCGGACTGTCCGAAATAAAATGGTCGACCTCGGCTGGGACGAAATGCATAAGAGAGGAGTGAGAAAAGCATTTACATAAAGAAGCTAGAAAGTTGTTCATATTGTGGAGTTCATATATTTTCAAGGAATATATCGGAAGCCGATCGTTTAGAAGCGCACTTTAGGTGGTCTGAGTAAACCAGATACATTGAAACTAACCGGATAATCTTCTGTCGTCCTTGAAAAAGCGAAGTAGGACTCCAGGTATCTTGCTTGTCTTGTCGGCGCATCAACCAGCTAGTAGCCGAATGTTCGACATAATAAAATCTTGCACATCACAAAGAGACACCTTATTAGATGCAGCCAATGGAATATTACGGTTCAGCACTAAGGTATCAAATGTATATCAAAAACGGACATGGAGTCTGAGATTGCCGACCCCATGAGCTGCAAATCTCGTTTGACCAATGCGCAGCCAAAGTCCATACTTAAACACAAAACAAATTTATTCGCAAATTCTACAGTACTGGATTATAAAGTGAATCTATATACGAGCACAAAAGAATCTCATATATGCAATCACAAGGGCCAAAAACGAGAGCCGAAGTCATTGTTCAATAAAATGCACGTGGTTCACGAGGGTCCCAAAACAATGAATGTCAAGAGCGCGCGGTAGTTTTGAGCAAACAAACGTTAAAGCAAACGAAAACAGTCAAGAAACATCAAATTTATTTGTGCGGAAGTGATCTCATGTATTATGAAGCAAAAGTTTCTTTGGAGGACTTTCTTCGGCGACATATTAAGCAGACGACCATGATCCCTTCTAACCTGACAAGCCCAAGGTGCGCACTGGGACAGATTACCTTCTATCTATCTAACAATTAATGTCACTGCACCGCTCTGTCACCAAATGTCTACATATCTCACCTCTGAACCTGCGCAGATTTTGTTCTGTTTGACGACCTCTTCGGTTATCCGATCTAGTGCGTGCTCGTGCAAGACCGCGCCAGTTGGCTTTCCATGATGGTTGTTTATCCAACAGCCCACATTTCTGTAACTCAGAAATAAGAAATCAATGAATATTAAGCCCAAACATCAAATCGCTTAGCTGATCCATTATTATGTTGCAAATACCATCGAACGCCAGTGAATCATTCTTGTACTGCTTTTCAGTTGCAGCCTACCCACGAATGTCACACGTTTTTTTCCGAATGAATAAGAGGACCATCACCCGAAGCAGTGGTCGACATGCATTGTGCTTACCACGTTATGTAGAGCAACCAAAATGGAGAACGAAGCGGTGCGTTAGATTGCGCAGCAGGCTGCACGGGTCGTTCTGTTCACGCTAATTTTGATCCTTTATGCCTGTGGTCGCCCATACGGATTTCCTGGGACGATATACTCCTAAACAGCATAGCTAAACTTGCTCATATATAGCATGACAAAGTGGAGTGCACAATTATAATCGTTCACGTCACACATTTTTCCGTCTTACCCGTTCTGCATTCCCTGAATGCCCCCCAAGAAAAATGCCCACCACAATTTAAGTGTGCACGCAACCACGCATGGTAATCTCTGCTCCACCGGCAGTCATAGAGCTGGCCGCCGGGGTTGCGCATTGGTTTCGCTTTACCCAAACATTGGACTCACGCCATCACAGGCGTCTCATCTTCATCCACAAACTTCGAAATCCCCCTGGTTTTCCGAAACTGTCACAATTATTTGTTGTGGTCGTTTATATCACCCTAACTGAGACGACATTTACAAAACTCCAACTAGATAATTTTTGCAACAAAAAGAGCTTTCCTTTCTGTTTTATCCCACGTGCACCTCATATTGCATCAACTGAGTCTTTTCAGAGCCAAGCAGAAATCACAGATGGCATCGCGAAATCGCCCGCCAAGCCTTACAACTCCAGCCATTTTTCTTCGTTTGGCTGCTTACTTAAGCCACTCGCTTAACAACTTCCCGGATGTTTGTCTTTCGTTTCCCTTATTTGAGCCCGCGCGCAGTTTGCGGCACGAAATTTAAATTCCTTTCTAAAGGCAGGCATTAGCAAATGCACTAAGAGAAAGACAGCGATACGGCTATCACCACGCGGTACCCACCAGCTTTTACCAAAATCACGGTCAAGCCACCGCCAGCATACGACCACCAACGGATGTGGTACACTATCAGTCAGGACCCAAAGCGATCCAGATGTCGCACTCAGAAGACAACCGTGCATCAGGAACTATTTAAATACCTGAAATACCCCAAACCACGTGCCATGTCACTTTCCTTAGCCTTCAGCTAAGAGACTGCAGGGTCCTTCTCAAGCTCCAACATGCTACAAATACAGAAGGATTCTACGGCCAAGCACTCGGACGCAAAACCAGTAAGCGGAACACAATATGCGCCGTTAGTAACCGCTTAGTCATGCAAACAGCCCTTATTACTCTGTATGATTTTCGGATGCAGCTATCGACCTGTCAACTTGGACATCTCAAAAATCCGGTCAACTCAGTGTAATAGGCCATGATTGCCGATCTTCGTCTTTACATTTATAATAGCCGTCATCGTTCGCACGCACACTACATGCAATTCTTTACCATTTACATCCATAGAACCCAAGTGGTTCCTCCCCAACTATCTGGCACTCGTTTTTATTTCTCATTATTTCATCTTTATCCATATTCCGAACTGAATTTTCTGGTCCTCAAAATTTTCTAATCCTAAGATGCGTTTGATCAGTAATTGTCCCTGTCTTAGCTTATCGGACCAGGATAAGCTTATCCTTTTGTGATATTCCTGACCGTTGGGAATATCTCCTAACGCACCCTACTCACCATGAATACTGTTGGATCAGCCGCATCATTCACTTCAGTCGTGGAAGTTCCTCCACAATTTTCAGTCATTCGCCCATCGGACTACTGCCGCGTGCAAGACCATCCGTTGTCGTTCAATCACCAAAACGGGCCTCATGTTTTGGGCATCGAATTTTATGTTTTCGGCTTCACATCGTTAAGCATTATTGCACATAAACTTATTATGCTCTTCGGTTTACCGTTTTGGTGATAAGATATAGCCTTGCTTGAGTTTTTTTAGTAATATTAATGGTAATGTATATTTTTCGACTTGCTAAGGACATGAGTAGGGCAAGATCAAAATTTCACGGCTATGATGCATAGGAAGGTTGAATAACAGAAGTCAAAATGGATAAGTCGATGAGTGCGACCTTGGATCACTCAGGACGTAAACTGGAAGGAACAATCAGATTCTACAAGGCACATGTATGCCAGTCAGAAATGAAAACCGCGAAACCACATCACACGACTGTACAGAGATTCCTGGGACCGTTTGATAGCACCAGACTGAGAGTCGTTTCGTGTTTAAGTGCACTAAATATGCATATCGGTGGCGCAAAACCTGACTGCAGCTCAATGGCGAATGCCAAAATATGGCCGAAGCGCCCAAACGTCAAGAGCACTACGTAGTGAACGGAAACGCTGAGCTGAAAGGAGGAAGAGCAGCAAGAATATGATAACTGGATGAAAGTTAGTCAAAACCAAGCGGAACGCCAAGCAAAGTGCATAAAATAGTCGCATTTAATAACAATAAAGGACCAATAAAATGCTGAAGACGGCAGAGGAATACTGCCATTAATATGCCAAACTATCTGGGAGATGAGATTTTGTGAAGCCTTATGCACAGAGAGAATATGAAACTTTTGCGATTGCTGATTGCATTTATATGCGCCTGGCGGTAAGCTGGACTGAGAGGTGCTATGGAGAAAAAAGTTTATGTTAGAAGTAAAAGCGATTCTTTGATACATTAACTAAGAATGTCCCCTATGCTATCCCAGTTTTCGACCTTAGTCGGCAGCACAGGTCCGAGGCTTCAGGCGGGGCGCATGACATTCATGCGGCAGTAATAACCGCGTTTTTGCCTAATCGCAAAGACGCATCCAGGTAGAGGTATCCAAGGCGATTGGCGGCATAGTTTTGGCTGACCGGACCAGTACTGTAGCGCCAGGTCTGGATAGCAGCGTCCTAGCACGAGTGAGAAGCCAGTAGATTTGAGGTTGCCCTTAAGTAGGCAGAACCATTGACAGCGCACATATCCTGTGTATGGGATCCGTAACACAAAGGAGGGAAGTAATCTGGCTTGGGTTCCATTTGTGGTTGTGGTGATTATTGTACCAGAGATATCGGAGCTGCAGTGTAATGTTTCCATTGCGTTAAATATGGTAATTAGACCTGAGCTGTATTAGCGCTTTTAGGGAGAGTTGTAGGTTTGGCGTCACCAAGAGCGACTTATCCAGAGCCGCCAAGCCAGTGGAGAGTATAAGGTGACGTGAGTGGAGTACACAAACTGGAGGTGCTTAAAGTCACGTAGTATAATGTGAGCATTGATCTGTCAATTAGTATGCTGACATTTTGGTCAATCCACATTGAGAACGGCTCAATGGTAAAACACCTCTGACAATGGAAACGAGGGTACATTCACTACAGGGAGGAGAGTAGGTCAAAGACATTATTAGCGTGGACGTACGAGAACGTAGGGTAACAAGAGGTGAAGCCGAATTTCAAGAATCCTCCATGATGGCCACAGTGGAAACTCGTCCATGAACTAGAAATCTAACCCACGTTCGTAAGCCTCATCTAGTCCAGCGTTGGCTTGTGTCAGGTTAGTTGACAGCGGAATATCCAGTAACTTTCACGATTGAGTATTGAACTGGGTTACATTTGGGCACGATCGCAGGGAGCTAGGGAGCTTTGTCCACAGTTAACAGTGGGCAACTATGAAGAATTTCGCCCCGACCGACAGTGGAGTCAGGGGTATTTTTGACGATTGCTATCTACTAAGAAGTGGATACGGAGGATTAGCAACGTCATGTATGACGTTTGTAGAATAATGAGCACTATTATGTTAAAGATTAAAGAGAAGTGAAAGGTTTAATTTGGCTCGACGAACCCGTAGTGGTTCAAGACCAAGCAACCCCCATCTGACTGTAGTTTAGGCTGGATGAAGGAGAATTTTTGTGAACGCCCGCTGCAAATTCTCGGTTGCGATTCGATCAACTTTACGCATGTGCGTGAACATAACAGGGCACTATTCAAGACGGGGCCTAGTGTGGGACTTGAAGTTGGCAACCATGCAACCCTCAGTGCGGAATACATTTAAGATCATTCTAGTGGCTCTTTTATCTACGGCCGTTTGGTTTTGGGCTTGCCCATAGAAGTTGAAGGAGCAAGCATACTTTAGCCCTAAATCCTTAACCGTTTGCTGTGCGCAGATGGGCATGCCAGGTACGGAAAGGGAGCCCGGCGAAGTGTGGCTTTAATATGTTACTGTGAAACCCTTGCCAACTCAGAACCTCATAAGCCACTTAGAACGTAGGTCATCAGGAGACTTTAGGTCTTCACTGATAAGTGCAAGCATGGAGTTAAATGGGCCAGCTTCAAAACAGTAGAACATTTTGCTGACATTTGCAAACAGGAGTGCCGTGCTATGAACAAACACTTTAAGGGTATCATTGATAGGTAGCGAAAGTATAAGGGGACGAAGGACGCTATCCTGAATAACGCCACTGGAAATAGCGCAGGCCTGCAAAAACAGCCTTCAACATTGACTGCTTGAGGGCGATCACAAAGGTATGATGATGAACATGATTAGATTGGAACTTTATCTCTTAAGTCCTAGTTTTGGCCATGAGTGCAGAGTGTGAAATGCCTTCAAACGCTTTTGACATGTCTTAAGAGATTATGAGCACCAATCGGCGGAAACCAAAAATCTGGGTGATAAGGTTCAAGGGGTCAAAATGACGGGTGGGTCAAGATCGGCTGTGTTGGGAAGGGTTGATAAGACTGTGAGTAGTAAGGAAACTAACCAACTGCTTTTTGACAACTTTTCCCATTAGTTTGAATGGAAGTGAAGTGTGGTTAATAGGTCGGCGTTTCTCAAAGTCATGCATAGAACCGTTTTTGTGTTGCTGAACAACGATGAGGGTCTTCAATTCGACGGAAATGAAAGGCGAGACATGAAGAACGAGAACAAATTTAGAAGAAACATAGAAAAATCTGGATCAGCGATAAGTAACAGGACTCGTGGGATGCCATCGGGACATGGCTTGCAGGGTGGCTTGCGCATTGCATCACTATCATCATTCCAGTAACGCCAAATTAAATAGATGATACCATACGAAAGCCAGTATGGGATATATTTCAAAATGTAGATCGTTATTAATGGGAGTAGAAGAGAAAATGCATTGATTGCTTCCCCAAAGCATGCACGGGACTTCATGCCTAAAGTGTTGAATACGATGAAGTTCGGAAAGGCTGAGGGGTTGCGCTGCATTGAAGCTCAGAACATTTGGGAGGTATTCTGCACTGGGTCGGGCGACCCAATAGCTAATATTTTCTGCCCTTTAGACCTTATTTAAGATTCAGTAAGAAAATCTTGTTGCAAGCTGTAACACTGCATTGGATGCGGGAAGTCTCCTGCTTTGTTGAAGATTTTCTGGGCCTTCGAAAGTTTTATCTGGAGCTGACAAACCTCACTGGACTGCTTGGGTCTATGTTGAGTGATCGGAGTGAACAGACGATTACCGGCAAAGAGACTTTCTGCTTAAAGGTTATCTCTCGCTATAGGAAGGAGGTGGACAAATCAGCGATTTTCAGAGCACCGGGAATTTTCTCCCAGGGCGTGGACAGATAAAAGGAGACAGCATGGTCTGTGAAAATGGAAAGGGAAGGTACTTCACGAAAAGGGATGCTACATGTGAAGAAATTTTGAACATAACCAGGGAAGAGTTCCGTTGAGCAACTGTAAAATTGCGAGTGCTATGGTCAGAAAATAAGTCGAAAATACCACGAAAACTTCTAGAATTGTTACATATGAGTTTGACGCATTCCCAGCGGCAAGTATTAAGTGAGTCGCCAGCTTTGACGGTAAGTTTTTGTTTGTCAAATGTAGCTTTCGCTTCCAGCCTTCTCGAATGAGACGCCAATCGGTGCGCTTATTTAAAAGGCAACTGATGCCACACCTATTTCGATGTCTGTCACTTAGATGAGGTGTGACTGTGCCTGTGTGAGAAAACCGCTAACGTTCAGAGCTTGAAGATACAGGTCCAGAAGCACATTTGCTTAGACTAAGTGAACGATTTGGCTACCGAGATTCCCCTTCGGGCGAGAAAAAAAAACTTCATGCTGTTTAATAACCCGACTCTGCTTTGTCCAAATGGATTACGCCTCACAGGCTAATAATTGAAAAGTGCCTTAATTTGCCGCAGAAAATTAAAACGATGATCCGAAGGCATGACAAATAGTTGAATGTATGTCAACACAAAAATAGGAGCAATAACCTTAATGTTGCCGTGAATATTCGATCTGTGATCGATAAACGAAAGATACTTTGCAAATGCGGATGGCTCTAGTTGGGTTACATCATTCGGGCGTTCAATATTATTTGTTCGAACGCTCCCAGAGTAGAGTCATATATCCATTACTGAATGACAATTTAAATATATATGTATATTCCCGCAAATATTCAGCAAATGTGTTCACGAAGATTCATCGTTAAACTTTGGCCGCGCATCGACGCATGATATTCGTTAACTGGGGATAAAGGTGGCATTATTATTATTATTATTAATCTTATCATTAGAAAGATCTATCACTAGCAGGACTAGGAACCCTAACGGTCTCCAGGGAGTCAAAAGCCCTCGAAATTTCATTGGAGATTTGCCGGGTAAGTTTCTGGCCATGTTGCTCTTATGACACTTCTTCGAGTATTTCCAATTTTCTCTAGTTCCAAGTTGATCAATTTGAGTATCGTAAACCGCGTTTGATCAGTGCGCAGCCAAAGTCCATACTTAAACACAAAACAAATTTATTCGCAAATTCTACAGTACTGGATTATAAAGTGAATCTATATACGAGCACAAAAGAATCTCATATATGCAATCACAAGGGCCAAAAACGAGAGCCGAAGTCATTGTGCAATAAAATGCACGTGGTTCACGAGGGTCCCAAAACAATGAATGTCAAGAGCGCGCGGTAGTTTTGAGCAAACAAACGTTAAAGCAAACGAAAACAGTCAAGAAACATCAAATTTATTTGTGCGGAAGTGACCTCATGAATTCTGAGGTAAAAGGTGTTTTTTGCAGAACTTCCACAGCCATCCGTTAAAGTAATCCCGTCAATTGCAGTCTCTCACTAGGCAAAAGACCTACAAAACTCGGAGTAGCATATGCGCGGATCAAAAGTTCCCTAACCGTTTAAGTACGTTCC
>LUCM01011467.1:0-87105 GCA_008360955.1 Fasciolopsis buskii
CAATTACAAGGTTTTTTAGGAAAGAGGTGTTCGGTCTTCTGCACATCACTAAAATTACCACAGGGGTGGTCCTTACAGCCTGTCTTCAGCTCTTTTAAGGCATGGTGCTGTGGCTCTGACCGATGCATTTACTTCTCTGAGTAACTCGTTATTAATCTCTTCTTCTAGCCCTGACTGCTGGAGACTATTCATCACTATTATCCTCCATACTACAAAACTAGCGCGTTATACTGCTTTGGTAAAACGTTTTTGCCTCATCGCCTTGACATCTTCTGGCCCTAAATTGACGGAGTTTGTTGTACTTAAAAGTCTGCGTTCTTCTTTTTATCCTCCTGACGACCCATCTTCAAGTTTAGTTGTTAAAATGTAACAGCCGACTTTTGCGTGCTGTCGCCTTCCTTATTCATCACATTTGTAAGTCCTTAAATGCATCGATGAAATCTGTGCGCTGCGCCTTTCCAGACTATTCGTCGGCATTTGATTCCGTCCCACGGGTACTCTTCTTAGCTTCACAGACTGGAAACAGTTGGTTGTCCCAGGCCTTTCCGATTAGATAGCACTCGGTGTGCCTGATTAACTTTACTAATCCGAAACCAGTGCACAACGAAGACCTGTTGATGAACAACCCGGAGTGCTTTCAGGGTTGCTGTTCCTTCAGCTCGTTTTCTTCGTCCACTTACATCAGCGATTCATCTGCTTGCTCCCCTTGTCATCTGTTTACATATGCTGATGATATTGCCCACTCTCAAGCCATTTCGAACAACGATGATTTTCAAAGTTTTTCAAACAACCTATCTTCCATCCCCGATTTCTCTGCACGAGATGGTTTAAATCTCAACACATCTCAATTTTTCGAATGTCTGTCCATTCGTTCTCTCTCTCTCTCTAGGTCAGTCGTCCCATCCGAAACGTCTTCCATCAACTCAAACACACTTACCAGGGTTGATTCTGTGAAATATCTAGGACTTACTATTGATAAAAATCTGAAGTCGTCTTCTCACACTTCTTGCTGTGTAAGTAATCGCCGATGGTTGTCATTTCAAATCAGGAAGCTTCGGGACTACAAGGTGAGACAAAGCACCATTTCCCGACTTGTATACCAATGTATTTTTCCAATGCTTCTTTACTGCACTTCTGTTATTTTACCAGGTTCAGTTAAAAACACTAAAATTCTTCGCCTGGGCTGTCAATTATTAGCCGTGTGTCTTTCATAACACTAATTGAGTTGTCCTTCAATCTATGTGATGAGCGCTTATTACCATGTGAGGAATTCGCTCACAAAATTCTTTCAGATCCCACGCATCTTCTGCACAATGATTTTTCAAAGTGCTGCTATCACATTTCCACACGATCCACTCTTTGTTCTATACCCTCTAAAATCAATGTCTATAGGAACTCCACTGTCCCATATTTAGCACGCATTTTGACAAACCGTGATCGTATTTCAGCCGATTTCCTGAACAATCTATCATAATGTACTCAGATCACTCCTCATTGAGCTTTTGTTTTATTTTTACAAGGTGGCAATTGGAACATTTTTCTTATTTTCCCTCACTGAAATACGACATTCTTTTGTACGCAGACGTCTATAAAAATCAATACGATCTGATAATCGGAGAGATTCCGTCCTTGTCGAGAGAGTCGACTGTTGTCTTCATTTTCAAGGAGGGCTTGTGCAGTGACTGGGCTAACGATAGGGACGTCAGCCTAATCCCAATGGTGTCAAAGCTGGTTTTGTCCGTCACTCTTCTGTCGTCGTGCAACACGCGTGAAGGGGAAGCTCGCAAGCAACAGGCTGGATTTCGCGCTGGTCGTTTTATCTTCTGTAGGTTAACGGTCATCATGTTCTTGGACATTCGCTCAGACCTTGAAACTTTTGACAGGTCTGCACTATGGTACTGCTTGTCGAGAAGTGCGGTAGCTGAGAAGCATATGTTGGTCCTCAAAGGGTTGTACCATCATAACTCAGCTCGGGTTAGGCCCTGTGGCCAGCTTTCGCCACCTTTCGTCGTTTCCAGTGCAGTACAGCTGGGATGCATTATATCCCTATTTCTTTGCAACTTTGGCATGGAAGATATTCTACAAAAGGCCCTATCTAATTCTTTAGATGGTGGAGTTGAACTCCTCACAAAGGACGGAGTTTTGACTTAGTGGATGTCGATAGTATCGCCATGTTGGGTGGCAATGTACAGTCAATTCAACGCGCGTTAGATCACATGGCATTTGAGATCTCGAGGTACGGTATGCGCTTTGAACTTTCAAACTGCAAGGCACTTATTCAAGACTGGCGGGAGTCTGTAGATGCACTTAGAATTTGAGGTGATTGGTTAGAGAGAGTTAATGGCCTCAAGTACCCCGGGAACCTAATCACACCTGGCAAAGGGGTTGGGGAGGAAGTCAAATCATGAATTGTGAAAGCCAGAGCAGCTTCCGCAAACCAACGACACTTGTGGTACCGCCATCACATCCGACTTTCCCTCAACGAACCGTGTACAATGACACAGTTCGTAGTGTTCCTCTTTACGAATGCGAAACTTGGTTTACCCACGTTCAAGATGCCTACCGAATTTCTGTTTTCGATCATCGATCTCTCCAAAGCATTGCTCATGTCTGATGGGAACATCGTGTAAGCAACGACAAGGTGTGTTGTGAAGGTTTGATTGTCGTTAGACAGTCGTCCACTGACTAGCCTAATCGCTCTACTTTGTCTTCGTTGGCTTGGACACGCATTGCGTATGCCTGCCCATCGTCTACTGTTTCGTGCTATTTTTGCACGTGCTGGGCAATGCTGGAAGAAGCGATGTGGTGGTCAGGCTATGACTTGGCGTAGAGGTAAGAAATATTTGATTTCGGTTTTTTGCTTCTGTTGATGTTTTACGCCTTCGTGTTTGGGGCCATAGGGATGAGGATCATTGTGGGTTGGAGATGCTGCTGGAATTTAAGGAGTGAGTGCTGTGTGGTCTTTGTGTAGAATTCCTGCTCCCTGAAAGCAATCCGAGAATACCCAAAAATTACAAAATCTGAACAGTGGAAACACAAATGCAGTTGTTTTATTTTGGCTCATTAGATTTTCCCCTTCTTTGTTCGCATTCTTTGAATTTTCATTTAAATAATGTTTCGTTGACTCCATGCTGATATGCACATATATACACCTTAAAATCTTGCGCATTCAACCCTCTACTTAGAAGCAAGAACTCTGAATATGCCCTTGCGGCCTATGCACGTTTCTTTAGAATCATGAAAAGTGAATGCTGGTAATCTTTCGCCTTGTCTCATCCGTTTTGCATTCGAAGTCATTACTTTTTCGTGCAATGGCGTCATATTATGTATTTGCATCCTTATATTATCAGGCAATCACAATTCCGGTAATGGGAATACATTTTCCTTTTTTTCATATGAATATATTCTGTTGATTTTTGTCTCTCAAGGGTTTTATCTCTCATTGCCTGAGTTTTCTGCTAGCTCAAATCTCTAATCCGAAATTGACTGGAAGACCCGGACTCTTATATGAGACTCCTAGCTATGTCGGGTTCAGGGATATCTTTGCATAAATGGCAGGAACGACCCTCAAGTGCTATTTTCACGGGGGCTCATAGGGAAAGACGATGTAATGGGGACTATGGTGGGGGAGGAATCTAAACATATTCATGAAAGGTAAATCAAATAAAGCAATTTTTTAGTGATTCAATAAATAGGCCTTTCATATCTCCAAGACAGACTATTCTAATGAATAAGAAAAGAAACTTAGGGCTTGTGCGGATTAATAAATTTTGCAGAGATGGTTCTATTCAGATAACATTGGATCAGCTCTACACCAAAGACAAAAACTTTTCATGGATGAGAACAAGTGGAAACGTAGGATGTACATTATATACCTGACTCGTTGGGACCTCGTACAGTTCTACCACACCAAGTTAAATGGTTATAGCTATTGTGTAGTACAAGTAGCTGGTATGTCCCGTGCCTTTCCGCTACACTCATGGTTCAAACAGGTGATAAAAAATTAGAAAGCAAATATTTTATAAAAATTGGTCAGTGCAATTTCCGGGGGTATTGTGATTATCTCAAGATAGATTTACGGTTTGGAAATGTGCAGAAACCAACAAAAGTCATTTGACAATGTGCAGTAAAATTTCAAGGGAGGCTTTATCACCATTTTGGTTAGTCGTACAAAATGGTTAAATCCGTTGAGGAGACTATTAGGTATAGTGCTAAATGGGTAATATAACGTTCTTTAAACCGTGCATTTAGTTTGTGTCTGAACCAAGTTAGGCTCGGATCAACTGGAAAATCGAGGTACTTAGCTTATTCCATGGTTCAGCTGGTCCTGTAGATTATGATTGGAGTGTTGGTGTCATAGAAACAGTTACTGTCATACCTAAATAATGTGTAATGAACATGACTTTTGATTTGCCATTCAGTCAAATCTCAAAATCTGAGTCTTTCAAATCATCAGTATCCAGTAATCAAACAAACTCCGTTGCATTAGTATGCTTAAGCGTCTGTCGAATGTGTATGAAACACGCGAGTATTTCTGTTACTGTTGTCAAATCATTCTAAAATATGACGACGAACTAAAAAAATTGTTTAGACATTCTGTTAGCAAGACGGAGGCAC
Organism: Fasciolopsis buskii; assembly: GCA_008360955.1. Lineage (NCBI taxonomy): Eukaryota > Metazoa > Platyhelminthes > Trematoda > Plagiorchiida > Fasciolidae > Fasciolopsis > Fasciolopsis buskii. The sequence goes on from LUCM01011467.1 coordinate 4,618, forward strand.
ACTGCCAAGTAAAGGGAAAAAATAACGCCCACAGTCGATTAAGAGAATGTAGCCGCGGTGCACTCCTGATTCTGTTCGACGATACCCGGTCAAAACCAGAGCTTGTTTTTGTTCAACTAATCGTCTGCGTTTAATTGATTTGTTCCTGTGCGTCTAGTTAATCAGCACCCCGGAACTAGACATTTCGACCTGGATAAACAATGCACTCTGGCCTCCCATGTATTTCCAAATGGCCCCAACAGAACGTAACCCAAAGTATTCAGCAGGACCGAACACTCTTCATTGGCATAGTCTTAGCATCACTCACATATCTGCTCGCCTTACTCATTAAAGTTTGCCATTCACACTGCAGCAAAATATCTGATTTTGATTGTGCTGTGATTTGTAGGTGTTGATTTTCCGCTTGGAACCTGAAGGTATATATCTCACTGGAAGTCTTCCTGAATATCTGCTTACATTCATTCAGTTTAGTTTTGTTACTGATGTTCACTACTGGTAAAGTGGGCAGTCAATTTTACTGTTTTGCGATCAAACAGAAATGGAATCAGACTAAAAGTTATACTTTATTTTCAGCATAATTACTTTCCATCAGTCCCCACTATATTTGTGTGCTTCATCGGCGCATGATGACTGGCAAGTGCTGTCCAGTATATAGTGAGTTTCCGTACTTCAACCTTTCCTGCTTGTTCATTCATTTCTAACTTCATTTCGCTTGCAATATTCTTTTATTACCATCTTTACTTCTAGGCATCTGTCTTACAAGCACACTCCAAAGCTCTGATTGATCTGTTTCCGTTCCTCTCCCGGTCCATGACACAGAGTTTTGACGTTTATTACTTTCTCATTTGCTATTCCTACCTAGAAGGAATTCGCAGTAGTACGCTTAAATGCCGTAAGAAGATTTCAGTCCTAATGCCTGTTCTTCTCTCGCTCAATTCATTTGGCATAAAGAAGGAACGATTTTTAACTTTTGTATTTGGAGGGACATCAAATTACTTCCGATTCACCTACTGTCATTTCGTCGCCAAATCAATTTTGGGAGTGCCTACGGATAGTCTGAGGGCAAGGCAGAATGAATTAAGCATTGTTAGGAAAGTCCACTGACTCGTTAGTACCAACTAGATTAATTGATATTTTGACCTCCCAAAAAAATTAATTCCATGGGATTTGTCTTAGGTTCCCTATTGCTCCCAGCTGCAAATTACCAATCAGATATTCACTACCTTATGTCTTAATCAGTCTCTTCTCCACCCCGTAAAAGTTAGATGCGGTTCTTTGTCAAAGCCTTAGTGACAAACTGCCATTTTCTCTAGTCCTGTGCAGAAATGGCAAAAAGGCAAATCTTTTTATTGATACTGTCCATTTTGGTCATTCAGGATTATCTAGATCACATGACACAGTTGATCGGTGGGGACGAAAATTAATAACTGTCTTCATTATTCACAAGCAATTTATTCTCAAGTATAAGGGTGGTGTACAGTACGTTCATGCGGAAATGTAATATATAAAACAAAATGGATACTACATATCAACATGTTGAAGGATGTCTGCAAATTTCGCACATCCTGTTGCTGAAATCGAGCATATATATACAATACACTACGAAGTTTTATTGTGCCTAGGCTTCTATGTAGTATTTAAATGCGGTTTAACATAGACCATTGAAAATAGTAGATTATTATGCACACATGACAATTCGCATCTTACAGTGATTAGTCAATAGCTATTTGTCTTCCAAACAATACAGCCTGAAATTCAACGTACTCGGAATTAGTATTGAGTGTAATTGTTTTGTTGGCTCCGTGGGGTTTGCTTCATTTGCTACTTCGTCTTAGTTTTCTCATTTTAGTTTTGCATGATATATATTTACACCCCAAATATGTTCCTTTGTATGTTTATCTTTTCTGTTGGTCACGAATAGTTGCTTGTTTCTGGTAACAGGAAAGCCATTTCCCGAGCTGGTTCTCCCCTATTTCCTATCGCTAACTAAGCTGTCAATTTTTTCTTACTGATGGAAAAATAGAAAATATTAGTTTCTTTGTATGTAAACCAGCAACCACATGTCGTCACGGGGCAAATCACCGGAAGGAAGGACGTCCCTATTCCGGGGGCAACATCATATTTCGATTCGTTTAGCGAAGAAAATTTGGGCTCTACTATTGATCCACGAGTGTCCTTTGAAAGCCGAGTGGAATAGAAATTATTAACTGTGTTAGTTTAGCAATTTACACATCTACTGAACCAAACCTGGCACAACGAATGGTTGACTGACTGATTGGACGACTGACTGACTGCTTGATTGACCGACTGGCTAATCGATGGGATGGACTTGGCAAGTCTGTCGAATAAAAGGTATATATTTCAAGCAGAGCCTCTAAGGTGGTGCGCCTCCATTAGTCTAAACGCTTTAAAACGCTTTAAAAGTCAAACATAATCCTGTTGGTGTATTCAGCTGATGTCTCTTAGATATAGTGAACACTTTACTTCTGCTTAGTTCCACCTAGATAAATGTTGAGCTTGGTCGAGTGTAAAAACTAACTTTTATCTGACTAATACCACGGAAATAAGGGAACTTACCAGAGCTAAGAAAACTGTGATAATTCACTAATCAGAATTGGTATACTTTTTGATTAAGATCTATTTGTATGGTCAAAGATTGTGCAATGAGCGGTAAAGTTTTCCAACGGTTGCATATAAAAAATCAATCGAATTCCGTAGACTACAGCTATTCGTCTTAGACGTCCAGGTTGGGAGAATCACAGTCAGTTTTTTCTGCTAGAAACATTCTTGAAATATATTTTAATCAGGCGATAAATTGCAGAGCCGGAAGTGGTGCTTGTTATTATTCGTTTGAGATAATCCTTGCTGCTATAGCGAAAACTTTTCTTCAGCTGATTGTTAATAAACATTCGAGAGAAAAAGTCAATCTTATATGGTCTGGTAAAGAAAAAGCGTCATTGAACCCAGTCTTCTCCATACAATGGGGGATATGTTCTCCATTGTTCGCAGCCTTTGTTATTTGAAAATCCTGGAGGATTGTTGACACATTGAGTTTTGTCTTAATTTCTTCGTGGAATAATTTCGTCAGTTGTGATGTCAATTTCGCTTATATACTTTTTCACGAAGGGTAAAATAATACAAATTTTGTGTATAGTCATCTTTAACGAAGGGTTGTATAAACCCGGTCAAACCATTCATTTGACACCTGTTCTTAGGAGGGATCGTCAACTGGGGAGAATCTAAACCAGTTAACTGAGGCTTAGTTCTTTCAGACGGCAACTTTCGTTCATTTTCCAGAATTACGGATGTTTAACAGATGAAGGACTTCTTACACGTTTACGAGTCTCATTGAAGTTAATTATCCGTAGTACGTAACAATACATCTGTGTCTTGGTTAACGATAAACGAAAGTGTGTACGTGTATTTTGTGCGCACGACAATTGCCAAAATTTTGGTGCTGTTCAATATGGGTGTTCTTTCTAGTCCAGACTGATGAATTTTGTGAATTTGTCACTGCTGGTCTTGCTTATTAAATTGCCGAAATTAGCTACTGTAAGGCCTCGAAAGCAATCCATAAAGAACATGTTATTCGTAAGACCTATGACGAACTAAGCAAAGAACAGTGACCCTGGCAGAGTCCGTGAAGATTGAGATCGTCAAATCCTGGGTGACTGACCACTCAAAATATCCGACCGCGCAATTATGCACGGTTAACGCCAGTTGCTGAACTAATTTCAACATCGAAAACTACAAAAATCCCTTTTATTCCTTTTAACTGAATATTTCATCTCAAAGTATTTTCACAAATTTCAATTCTCATCTTTGCTAATGGGAGAACATGGGCAACGCTTCTAGCTATCACTGCGGAAATCCAAACGAAAACCGTGAAAGAATGCATGGGGTGAGTTGTCTTTCGGTATGTCTTCGGTCGTGAAAGCGGCTACCAAATTTGCGTAGCCCGGTTTTCTAAGCGTGCACGTGTGTTTGCTTGTGTACAGGCGAGAGTGTGTGCGTTGTTGCGTGATTGAAATAAAATTTACCAACAATGAACCGAAATGTCACATCTTGTTGTCTCTATCGCTTCTTATACGAAGGCAAACCAGCTACCTTTGTTTCGATGTCTTTACACACCATCTGCAAGTGTGCGCGCATGCTTATCTTCTGCACGCGTTCAACTTCGAATAGCTGTATGCGATCGATAACATCCCAGATTTCGTGCTATCCAACAAAGAATGCTACTTTATTGCATTTCTACCGAACATATATCATTTACGGCTTGGGAACAAGAAAGCTGTTAGATAGGTAAATTTCGTCTGTATTGCAGAAATTTTAGGTGGCCAGGTAATGTAGAGTGTGAAAAATGCACATCCGAATGCGAGCACCCCGACCGGGGCTCGAACCCGTTTGCTCCCGAATTACAAAGCGCATTCCCCGAACAATGGGTACAACGATCTCTGAAGACGCTAGACATGGCGCAGTGATTAGTTAATATTTCAGTGTTTAGCAATTAGTATTAAGTGCATTTTATTATTATGCACAAGTGCTAAATTATTCACCCAGTATTTTCAACCGGATTAAAGTTTTAGTAATAAGAGTCACCACTTCAGATATTTTGTCCTTCGTGGGAGACCACTGAAGGTTCTGTATTGATCTCTGACTGTTGTTTAATCATTGCACACAAGTTGAAGCGATTAAGGCCGGCATTATAGTATCTAAACGTGATCTGTCAAACTCCTAACCCTTGTTGAGCTCCCCAAAGCGAGAAAAATCCCACACATGAGCCTGAAACATTCCCATAAGAGGTGACTTTATTCATTTTGCATGTGCGTAAAGAATAAAGCAATCCTTCCACTAAGAGACAAGAGTTTTCACTTTATACGCACTTAGGTGGTCTCGGTACAGAACGGTGAATGAGCTGTCAGTCACATGGCTCGATTCTGATACGTTGCCGTCTTGATGTTGGTGGTAAAATTTAAATCCGGCAGAATTATGACTTTTGCCGCAAAGTCCTTCCTCAATAGCGTTGCATTAGTTTAATTTCACGCTCTACAGAAATGCTGAGACATTGTTTAGTTTTTGTTTCAATCTTTCAATCGTAGAACTGGTTGTTATTGAATATAATGCAGAGACTCTAGGAGACTACTATCTGATTCATCGATAAGAACCGTTCCAGCATAATGTGGTTACGTGCTTTGCCACGCGATTATCAGAGATAGTGAACAAAATCAACATACAGTTTCAATCTGCATTACTCGACAAGACAGTCTACTTTCGGCCCAAAAATAGAGAGGTAAGCATTCCTTGTGAGCGACTGTTTACTGCTGACCGCTGAAGTGATCGCATCTGAATGAGGGGAATAAATCATTGATGATTGTTTTCCCTGGATAGAGTGGACTCCTGTACACGGAAAGACCATTGAGAAAAAAGATGTGCGAAGGGATTACTTCCAAAACTACATGTTGAAAATGGATTACAGAATTCTTAAAGACGGCGATATCAACCGAATCTTCCCATTACCGTCCTCTTCTTTCCACCTCGTCCAACTCCATCATCGTCACTATCATCACCGTCATAAATGACAAGAAAAATTTCATCCAAGTCATCATTTTCACAATCATCGTAACAGTGTCGAAAGTTGTCCCTGATTTGTGAGGGAAGCTGTGATTGAATGATCATGATGGTCATTATATAAGCTCTTGAGTACAAAGAATGAACTCACGCATTTCGTCTCTAGAATGAAACTTCATAACAAAAAATGAGTGAAACATCAAATTGCCTGACAGACTTCATGATTTGGACTGATGGGATACAACAAGTAACAGTTCTTCAAAATCGAACTGAATATTTTAATTGTACCTGTATCAGGGACGGCAACTGTGGTTTCCACATCAGTGAACTAAAACTGTACAATGGGTAATTACTAGCGTTATACTAAAGATGGCAACGTTTTGAATGTTGTCACTAAACAATTACATCTGATTGTTTGTATAACAAGATCCACTTGATCAAATTCTTCGTCAACCTTGTCCTAGTTAGAGTAAATATAACTGTTCTAATGGTAGCTACCAGTATCACACTGTGATGACTAGTAATCGTTCAGCAATTAAGTCAGCAGACAATTAAGTCTGCTAGTGGCAGAGCGGATTCTGAGGTTTTTATTCAGGCCAAGTTTCAGTTATCACCATACAATCCATGTCATTTTCAAAGCCAAATCAGACAATACAGCGGTATCTTTTTAATTGCTTTGTTGCTTGTTTTTGAATTTATATGCAAGTCATGTTGATCAAATTTTAGTAGATATTGCGATACTCAAAAAAACAGGATGAATGGGAGATTGATCTGATATATCTTCACTTTGGCGAATGGCGAATGGCCTCTACTATGTTTAAGCGTATGTTAACTTTCGACAAGACTTTATGTAGGCCGATGCATGAAATCTGGCAGTGCATCAGAAAAAAATAACAGGTCAATCAGAAAGTCAGTTTGGTTTTTTTTGTTCCTATCATAATTTAACCAATTTAGACGAGCAAGCCGTGATTCAAACTTTCAGAACCTGGGCCAAAATGGGAGACAGAAAACGCGATCGAGAGACCAGTTAGTCAGTGAGCTATCTCGACGCTTGAATCCGTTTTATCGAATTAGTGAAATAGTTGGTGCAGGCCTGTATCCCTTGTTTTGGAGTAAAGGGAAGACTACCATTGGAGTGGCTAGTCATGAATGCTTTGGGCCACACTTGCTGAATAAACGACCGCGAACAAAAAGCGGAAGTGCCTATAGCCTGCGAGTTCGCATATGGTAAGCGTCCTTCCGGAAGAATACCGCAGGTCCTTTGAAGACAGTGTAAATAAGCCCACAGATCTTTGTCGTGTTCCGCTCGCCCGAGGCGGCCACGGGCCCACCTGGAACAACGCTGCGGCCTAGCGCATCGAGCTTGATAGTACAAAGACCAGCGGTGCACCTTCGAGTAACCAAACTAACTCTGGACTGGGTATTCAGACAATGGAAAAAAGCCCACCGTAAACACATGAATGACAACGGGCAACAGAGGTTAGGGAGGAGACCATATAACCTGACATATACAGTGAAACTTACACGGACATCCTTTTTCTCTTTTCTCTTCATCTCGTACTATTTTATTTTGTTCACCATGGTTTTGATGACACAAACCTGTACACAGATCGGTGTAATATGCATAACAATGCATATTTTAACTAATGCATATTTATAAATAACTGACTAGACGAACAATTAGTACGCAGACAATTGCTTGCAGAAGTTAAGAGAGGTATGAGAGAACTGATCAGACAGAGTGAGCCGATCATTCAATCTAACTGGCCAATTTTTGTCAGTCAATAATTGTAAAACTAAAATGGACAGCAAATAGAAGTTAGCATGCGGTAGCTCGATGGTAACGGTAATTAAAAAAAGTGGCCGTCTTGCAGTACAAAAGAAAAAATTGTAGTTCATTCAAAGGGATTGACTAAAATGGCTGTTGACAAATCTGTTGCATCAATCATATCAGTTCCCGAAAATTTACAACAAATTAGAATCTTCGGTAAAAGAAGCCCAGTGATAAATTAAACGGGAAAACAGAAAATAGTGAGTATACTGCATTTGAACTGATCACTTCATAGTCTAAATCAGCATTTCATCAGTGATCAGCCACGACTATCCAAATCCTTTTGTTCTCGCTTATTGTCTGTGTTTGTGTCTGTCTGTCTGTCTTCATCTCTGTCACAGTCTAATTATAAAGTGCCTTTGTTTGGATTATGGAAGATTTTTTCCATTTAAGGTTAAATGCCCTGCACGTTTACAAACCAAACGGCAAATCACACCAGTTTAGCTGAACGATCGTCACGGTGACTTATTTTACATGGATTCAGGAATGTAAACAATGATGTTTTGTTATTTTTTAGAGTGCTCGCACGTTTTTGGATCGACAGCACTTTACACTTTGGTCTGAAAATACGTTTGTCTAACGAATTTTCAAGTGCAAGACATTTTTTCACATATATGCGCGCACACAGTTTCACCAATGCAGCCTTACTGGCGAACTGATTTGCAGTGTGACCATTATTCGATGCGTTCAGGTAGAAACGTCATCAATACCTTTAGCACCTGAGAGTGAGAGAACTCGTAAACCAGCCTGTGTGAACTTTCGGTTGCCAGAACTTCTCTTTTATCTTTTGTTTCTCATGGAGTTTAAAACCATAAGTTCAACAACTTTGGCCAACTTACCATGTGTTGGAACTCAGTGATGTGGACTAGTTCATAGTGAAATTTTTACCAAGCAACTACTGCAAATCAGAATTCATCCGAATTTTTCGGGAAAAGCTATTCAGTGTCATTCCGTCTTAATCCTCCACTTAATGTTTGTTTAATGTCATTCTCTTTTGCAAACTTGAAGAATGAAGTTATTAGATGGTCAATTACCTAAAGGTGTGTCTGTATATATACCGGCACATGTATTTTTAACCATGTATGCATGTGCACCGGAATTCATCGTTATTGGTAGCATCACAGTAGTCGTCGGTTTTCATTTTTGAAGTCTTTGAATCCTTTGGAAAACTTGCCTTTGTCATACTAGGCCTCCCCAAGCTGCACTCATCCCTTGGATTTGTGGCTGAGTACATCGGTTGATCCGAATGACACCAAAGCTGCACTCTGGTCTTTGATTTTGAATCACCGTCCTCAGTTTAAGTTACTTGTTAAACTGAACCCAGACATGTTAATGAACACAGCGTGAAATAAATAATGGACAACTTGTAGAAAATACATTCCAGTTAGCAAAGGTGATTTTGAGCAAATACATCTGTTGGGAAGGGAATATTTAACAGAGCGACAAAATCATTTGTGCACACCTGAGGTGTGAAGCGTCCCTTTTAGGTCCAGAAGAAAACATCTTATAGAAACAATTTAGACACCAATCGAAGAGTACGAGTGGGACTTGTTCAACCTCACGAAAAAATGCCGCTTAGAATGCGTTGTTTTTCCTTGAAAGAAAACAACAGCATTTTTCGTAAATACTGGATACCTGCTGCCTTTCTCATAGTGACAAAAGTTTAACTGTTTTTCTCCATAACCGCAGTAGCTTTTGAGCAACACGGTCGCCAGAGCCTAAGTAAAACTGACCGGTACTTACACACACCTCAATAAGCTGTTTTAAAACAAGACCCAACCTCTAGTTCCACGTAAACAAACTTAGCCGATAATCCACAAATGCCTTTTGCCAAATTCAGAATGATCAGTCAGGTTTAAAAAAGGCCAAAAGAATATGTATAGATAGTTTTGAGGACTTCCGGTGTGTCCACTAGGTACAGGGTCGTGAAAATTGGTTAGTTGATATTAGATTCGTTATTCCAAATACCATTTATCAAACACTGGGTAACGCCTGAAACCGGAGGTCTGCCACATATTACCTCCTTTGCGAAAGATACCGAATATGGGTGCACAGTTTTTCTATACTTTATCTTATTTAGCTTCCGGAATTTAATGAGCAGTTTGTCTATCCGGTTTGATATATGTATAGTCCACGTGTTTCGTATTTTATACGGCACCAACCTCTTGGTATATTAAATCTAAGCACCACCATAAATTTGCTAGTGAATACTTAAAATAATTCTTTTGAGACGGATTAAACGTACTGTTCTTTAACTTCGCTTCGTTTCACGTTATTTACCTAGGTGTTATTAGAAAAACCTGCTTCCGCCATTTTAAACATATTCGGCCATGGTCAAGTGGATGACGCATTTGTTGCCATAAAAACATCAGAATTCATAATCCCAGATCCGCTGGTGGCTCTGTAGATAGATGGTAATTCACTGTAACCCGGCTGGTTGTCACATGTGCTCTGCCCAGACCTTATGCGGTTCTGTGACTCCAAGTTGTTGGTTCACCCACTCCATCTGAGATGCAACAAACCTGGCAGCTGAGGTCATGTGTTTTCCATTACCCTGTTGGTATAAGCTTAGTATAAGAACACTTCAATCATGCGAAATTGATTTCTGTGGCATAGTGTCTTCATGAGGTGCAACGAAAGGGTCCCTACGGACATAGCGCAGTTTTGACCTTGTTTTGCCCTAGTGACAAAAACAGTTGTTACATTTCGGCAAAGTATGGCGGAAATACGACGAAGTTGTAGTCAGAAAAAGTTTATGATTTTGGAAATACTCAGTAAATAAAGATAATGAAATTATTCCATTGATTTTTGGGTTCTGTTTCTAAACACTTTCATCAAGCCTGCATTGAGCCCAAAATGCCATAAAGAACAGCCTGCCCGTTCGACAGATTCCTTCTTCAAACTTCAAAATTGCCAGCATTGAATCCCGGACAGTAATGGTCAAATTCAGAAATAAGTGGAAAATCATACAGTTATCATTTTTTAGATTGTGGACTGTTGCAATGCGCAGTTCGGTGCTGCAACACGGTCCTGTCAGTGAGATGTACTTAGCAAGGCTCAACTATCATGCATCGTTCCTAACAAAAGAAAGAAGTCAGTACATGGGTCTCTGAAAGCGTTGTCCCTCAGTACTCCTGACTGAAGCATTGGATGATCGGTTCTATAAAAGGTCTTGGTCTACGATTGTAAATGTAAAACAACTGTCCCAAGGATCTCCATCACTAAGTCAAGGACAAGCGAGCCTGGTCCACTGAAAGTTAAAATATGCCTGTGTTAGTTTAAAAGTCCTGCCTGAACATTAATTTACCCCACTCAGTGAATGCATCTAGCGGTAGCTGAGCGTTATCTTTCTGTAATAATTCAGACATTTGTTTAAGCCGACATTGGTTTGCGTATCACTTCTCTCGGATTAGTATCGCCTGGACAAGTAAGAGTAATTTAAGAAAAAAGCATTGATTTTGTGATTACATCCCCGTGTTCTGACATTTCATTTTATCATGATATGTGACTGCTTTATGCTGCCGTTTAAGTGTTGCTCTTGACGACCACTACCACGATATCGATTGCACATGTCATAGATTTAATCGGTGTTTATTCAGTTATCCAGTCACCCATTAAACATTAAACCGCATAAAGTTACCTATCTGACCAAAGATTTGGTACCTTTTTCAGCCGTGGCTAAAAGAGAAATGATGCGAGAGACAGGGTAAATGCGTTATCCGTCTGAGGTTCACTGCACAAGTTAGCTATTCTAGATTTCTCTTCTACAATACTGAATGAACATGTGATTCATGTGTGGGCCTTATCCCACCTGCTCCCTAAATTGAAATAGGAATTGGATTAGACGGCCTCATCCCAAGCCATTTGCCCAAAAGACCTGATGTGCTAGGCAAGAAGGCGAAAGACGCCATTGGAGAAACTTTTAGATCTGGTCACCTCTAGTCTGCTCCGGAAGAAAACGAGTGCCAGTGACCGAAAAATTCAGTTCGTTTGTCACTACTGACGTACACTGCTTAGAAAGGAGACAACAAGCCATGGCTGTCTGCTAGACTGGGAGCAAGGTTAACTTATATCGACCTTGTACCAATTGAAGGCTACTGAGGATCACACTGGTGGCAGAAGCAAAAAGGCGGATTGGTTCAGAGTCCAAGATGCAAATCTAGAATCCTTAGTTTTAAGGTCACCTCGGAGGGGGAAACAGGCAATCTAAAAGCTAAACTCTGTATAACAAGCACTGTATATTCACTCGCATCTGCAAACCGAGGATTTGAATATTTACACGAGTTTTATGTGTTAGTAGAGATTGTTTTCAGTTCTGGAAAATATATTTTGACAAAAAATTCTAAATAAGCATTAAGTTGATTGGTATTGAAATGATTTGTGAGTGGTTATTATTAAAAGAGGAAAACATTGGCCTGTGATGTAGAAATTTCGTTCATTCAGAAATCGAACTTAGTGCCCTTCAGCGTTACCCAAATATTTTGCGAGGATATGTTGTAATGTTGATTTCACATCAATTGACTCATCGGATCACAATAACCGATGGCGCAGTTGAGACCATCCCAGCACAAATTCAATGTATGACGCCATATGTCATATTTATCACATGTCGTTTTGGAAAATTTATTTGTGGATGTGTATGACTCATTAAATTTAGCCAAGGCTGTACTGATCTGTCCATGAAACCAAAAACTCGAAGGTGAGACATTAAATCTTCAAGTCGTAGTGACATTTTTGAGGGTTATCCATTTGTTTGGAGACATTCCGTATCATGTTTAACCGACAGTCTCTCAAACGTGTTCGCGTTCTGTGTGCGTGTGCGTGTAGGCGAGTCGTTCACTTTTCACCAATTGATGCTGACTTCAGCGAACGCATGACAACGTGACAAAAGAGTAAGACAAACCGAAGCGGTTAAAAAACGTTATTAATCATCGTTGCGGCCGGCTGATAAAATCCCGATGGCGAAGAATTCCAATGACAAAGGTGAACGCTTAACATTCGCTTAACATTCGCTTAACATTGGTGCATTTACGAACGCCTGTTTTTCATGGATTGTTATAAGTGATTTATTGGACAAACGATCGCAATCGAAAGCTGCCTTAATTTTGGACAGAATTTCGCATTCAGTTTGAAGATTTGGTGGATCAAATAGTGACAGTCGTAAGCAGACCGGAAAATCGGGGGTGATAAATAAGTCAAATCTCATAGAAAACAAGTAAAGTTCATCTGTTCATCTGTTGCTACCTGTTTTATTTTTCACTGCATGGCTACTAACAAGCTCTGCTATGAATAGATTTTGAGGTGGCGATTTTAGGTTTAACGTGGATATTTTTCCATTCGAATGTGGCCATCTAGTGGATAAATGTCCGCTAAAATGAAACAGAGGTACTGTTAATTAGACGAATCAATGTAATTTGCTCGGCTGGCAGATTGTCCTGAAATGTGTCTTCTCTCCCATTATGTTCTATTTTGTTCTTGGTAGTGCACATAATTCGGTCATGAAGTGATTTGCCTTGAAGTGTCCATTTAAATCGGTTATTGAAACGGTAGAATAGTTGACAGCTGTCTTCGTGACGTTATTAATAATCAGGAATGCGCAATCACCGAAGGTCCCAAATAATGCTCGAAATCGTGGCTGTGAGTCTCACAGGCCTGATTATCAAGCTACCGGAGGCCGAATCACAGCAAACTCTCCAAAAGCATGGCCAAATTCTGTCTCTTAATTCGAAGTATCCTAGGACACAGTTGGCTGAACATTTGCCTGCAGTGATAAATGTTTAATCCTCTGTAGAAACGCACAGCTAAACGGGGAAAATTTTCCACTGAAAGATGTCAACGAAGCTTGGTTTGCGCAAGCAACTTCCACGCAGTCTTCCTAGTTTTAGAGCTTTTCTTATCAGTGCCAATTGGAAATTAACGTTTCCCTTTCATGTGGTTTGGTGGGCCAAAGTTCGGGTACGATTCGCTACCTGGTCTCTGGATTGAACGAGTGCAGCAAAGTTTGTGCCCACAAGCACAAGAAATTTGCGTTAATACAAAATTCGGGAATTTCGTAATGCTCTGATAGTACATACATCACATCTACATAGTTTGGCATTGGGACAATCATTCCAGCTTTGCCGTTAATGATAATAAATGTTCAGCTGTTCAGTGTCAACCAGGAACTTGCGTAAGCAGCTAGAAAACCTATCACTAACTTACGTATTCCTATGTCAGCAACATGGAACTGAAATCTTACCGGTTCCAATAAATTTTAGGTATAGTATAGTATAGAATAGTATATACATATATATATATATACATACACATATACGTACATGAACCTTAAACAGTGTCTGCATGTGTGGACAAAATTTCTCCGGAAGCACACAATCGGTTCCGCGCTTATAGCTGCTTGTCAGGTGTGCGCATCCAGCGCTCTTGCCCAAACATCCTTATACCTGTACACTCCAAATTGTTATGTCTCAAAAGAACCTAGTTTGTATTTATAATAGTGTGCATGGAAGATTTTCGCTGAAGAGTCCTCAAAAGTACCACAAATGTAATTCTTTGACAATTATTTGTCATTCATATAAGTGCGTACGTGTGTGCACCCCACAATACCAAACCCGTTTATCTTCTGGGTGGATTGGACTCTATTTTTTAATCAGGCCAGGTCTTCCTGTTCTTTAATAGCCAATTGCTATCGTTTAGTAGCTTCAGAGTATTTTTAGTGCAAATGACCTGGGACTCGATAACCACACGAATTTCCCCCTATCGGAAGTTGCAGCAATCTGCCTTAAAAAACTGACTCTTGGATTTTAGAGGTCTTATTTCACTGGGTACTGTTCTCTTAATCCTATGAGTTTTGTTAAGAATTAAATGAATGATGAAAAGTACAGACTTCCGATTTTTGCATTTTTCTGTCAGAACATTCAGGATAAATTATTCTCCACACTGAAATATTCATTCGAGAGATCCCCCTTACATAACCCGTGTATTGTATTCTTCACATTCAGCTACACAAGATAGTCATATGCGTGGATGACAACTAGTAAATCTTTGCAAAGTATCATCTTAAACTAAACTGAAACTCATTTGAACGTCTTAGTTACTTCCCTAATTGCAAAAATTTCGTTTGGTTTCACACGTATCCGACGGGATGAATTCTGCCCTTAGTATTTGTCTTCTGGCTTGCTTGTTCTAGTCATGCAGATAAATCGAGTGTAACAGTGACCAGTCGCTTTGACCCGAGCTTAGACGACATATTGTTATACGCATCTAAAAGAAAAATGTAGTTTATTACTCTTATTAAACATTTTACAGGGATTTCTTTCCATTTATCAAATGCAGAAGGCACATTTACCATAACCAGTCGTGAAGCTGAATCTTGGAGAAGCACGGAACAAATATGAGGTCCCGGTGGTTCAGGTTTGATAATTAGGAGGACGACAGTAAGTCCTCGTTTGCCATCAAAGTGACCGGATTGAAAGTCCGATCATTTCGGCGACGGAAGCTTTATCCACTTGCATACTATCGATATTTTCACTTGCAACATTTAGGTTCCGTTCATCCACTCTTTCAGTGAGAAAGCGGCAAACAAATTCTTGGACCTAGTGGATAGCGGAAACATGCAACAATTCAATTAAATGCTAAACTTTTCTATTTAACAATAAACAGACCAGTCATCGATAGTGAAATCCCTAAAGTCCCCCGTAAGTCGCACCAAACCGGTTTATTGAAAAAACCCAATATCTGCTTTCCTGATGCCTTACCAGATACAGAAATATTTAATGAGGAATCAGGAAAATCCAGCTTTTATTCCCAAAAGACTCATCAGGGTTGCTAGCAGAAATGGAACCAACTGATATCCACTATTTTGAATCCAAAACAAATAGATTTTCTTTAAACTGATTTACAGGGTTAGCCACCCAGTCAGCCAAATGCTCAGCTGCCCCATCTCCGCCATCACGTGTATTGTCAGTTGCCTGAATCTGTCAGAAGTATACTATATCGGTTCTTATGCAGCTTTTCTGGTTTGTGAATTGTGAGAACTAGACGAGGGCTAACCATGTAGCCGTCGCCACACGTCTGCGGACGGGTGAGTGAAACAGCTAACGGGAGCTAATATGGGCTTGATCCCAATTTTCAATCCGTCATGTGGAATCAATTTTTACTAAGATATTTTTCCCAGTACATTTCCGATCGACGACAGATTACGGATTCTTATTATTTGCTCCCGTTATATATTTCCGTATGATAAAAGGCATGGAGAGCAGGCGACGTTGTTCTGTTGTTCTCTCTTCATGAATCTAGACACCATCTTCTAAATCCTTCAGTGTTGGACTTGGTTGCTGGGTATGCATCATGGTATGTTGACCTGCTTTTGAACCGGTTTGTTTGTTCCGGACTAATTCCAAAAACGTCTTCGTAATTGTTCTTCAGTCATACATGATGGTTTGTCCTGTGCTGCATCCTACAGTTACTGAACGTTGAATGTGGGCGTGTAAAACAAACCACGATAAATCGAAAGCTTTTAGCGCTTAATGTGCCGCTAATTTTATGGCGCGTATTCCATTTTTGCCCACATCGTTATTGCGTCTGAAACTGGCAACCAATTTTTCTGTTCCCTCCCACCTTCCCACCTTCCTGTGCATAGGTCCACCTTCGGAGTTGTCGTTTTCGTTGCTCATCCCTTGTCCACATACGAGGAGCCTCTGTCCGTCCATCTTCATCAAGCACAAATACACAGGCACACACGCACACGCACTAGCAAGTAGACAGCTGGTCAGGGACAAACTTGCACGCTCACCACGTCCTATCATTTAATTTCATTGTTTCCAACGCATTAGTTGATGCAGGGTCAAGCACTTTGCGACGGGCACGCTTAGTGTGAACCAAATGCATGGTGGAAAGAAAGTTACAAACGCTAGTGGGCTTCGAAAATTAAAGCGTTTGGCTAGGACCCTGCAGGAGGGAGGGAGTCCGCACGATATTAGACTATTTTTTAACATTCGTAATTCTGTGATGTTAGAAGTTGAAGTTGGTGAGTTGCTGGAGGCCAGTAGGTAAACCGTGCATCTCAATCAGGCTCACATATTGTAAAAACTCTATTGTCAAGCCGGTTTTGTTGTTCAGATACCTTATCTTATTTCTTGACCATCCAAGTCAACATCAAACTGGTATGGATTGAGTCCTTCACATGGTGTAAAGTTCCAATACAAAATATATCGGTTAGCAACATTCTGTTTTGACTAGTTGACCTGCACAACCACGCTGTGCATCCACGTTTGTGTTCGTGTATTTGCTTGCTTAAGTGCGTACGCATTTGTAAATGATTTTAGGTGAATACCTAACCAGTAGCTGGTGCAACTGATCACAGCCCGGAATGAAAACGTTCGGATCTAGCAACTCGTCCAATGGTTGTGTTCGTTATATCGGCACATAGGTCATACTTGTGGATGTTGTCTGATGTTCCACAATCCCGCTTGATATCAAGCCACCGCAATCTGAAGATAGCACTATGAATTGCAGCGCAACGAATGGCTGGTGAGTCGAGGGCTGGTAACAAGCAGAGTTTTATAAACTTTATGTGATTTCTCTATATCAGAAGCCAGTGAATGATCTACAAACAGAATTAAGCTGCTGATCTTTAGGAACCGACCCGCAATTAAGAAAAATACTGATGGGAGAAGTCCAAGCTGGCAGCGGCAGGGCTTTTAAACGTAAAGTTCTCGGATTTGATTTATTGTCAACTGGTTACCAATTCCAGAAATCCTAAATGATCACGACTGTTTTCTTGAACAACTGCAACTATTGCAACAACAAGTGGAAAAGGAAAGATTATATGAAAATTCCAAAGACCACTGAATTAGGAAGATGTCTTAGATCCGGGATCGCATTTTCATCTAAACTGTGCGGTACAAGGCATAACAAGGTGAAAAAGTTTGAATATATTGGAAAAGGGGAATCAGTGCATGATTCCAAATTGATTATCAAATCCAAAAGTAAAGTAAAGCGAATGAGGTAACAATAATAAAGGAGAAATCAAGAATTAGTATACAGTGGACTACGGAGGACAAGATAACGTACAATTTCGAAGAAGGAGAATCTCAGTAGAACCTTTAACGAAGGAATGGTACAAAGTCATTTGAGGGCATAAGTAATAGAAATCTTCAAAAGACTGCGGCTAAAAAGTTAGTAACGTTCGCAGACGGGATATACGTGGGTAAGCCGATAGCAGGCTAAACATTTTACAAATCAGAAGAACCGGTCACAAAGAGTCCTCTATCAGCTAAACAAATTCCCGCAAAAGATTTACGTAAAATCCAAAAGCACAAACGGGGACTTCGAACATGAATTCCACCGACTAACGGTAAAGTAAATGTATTTATTGTAGACACTTGATGTACCATCTGGTATGGAAAATCATTCACAACTTTCAGGGTTCAATGGCATGCGAGTAAGGGAATTATAGCTGGCTAAACGACAAAAGTGATCAGTTGCTGGCAGGTAATCATTTGCGAATAGATCCTGAATAGTGCATGAAGGCCGTAGGATGTACAAACCTGATAGCTTCAAGTAACTACATTGCCAACGACAGCACCAGCAGAAAAACCCTAAGTTTGGAGCGGAATATAAGATATGGTCTTCATCATATTCCGTAGTGACCGACATGACAATGGATTCTCAGCTATTACCGAACCGTGTGAAAAACCCAAACCATTTACGCACTCCAACTCAAGAAGAGGTGCTTATTGGAGTAAACTGACAATAACTTCCTTGATAGTCCGCTGTAAGAAACAATACGACAAAAATCCATTTTGAACACATAATATGTCAAATTAATGTGAAAAAATGACCATTTAATTTATATTCCTAGTCTTTTATATTATGAAGAGGTTGCACTTCATCTGGTAGAAAAGTAATAGCGATCACATTTCCAACGTGGGTCCAACTTGAGGAAATGAATTGCAAGCGAGTCAGGAAAATGAAGGCCAGTCATGAAAACGAGTTTTATTGACCGACTCCGAAATTCTTGTTTTTTTGGATGCTGATCCCCTGGCTTACGATGGTCACAAAAGATGGTTCGGTGTTTTTTTTAAGGGAAATCATTAGCGAGCAGCTGGATTTGCTCGACAAGTAGCTTTTGATCACCCCTCTTCTGTGTAGCCCAACAGCCCAATACCAAGCACGCATACAAAGGGCATCATAATCAACTTGTGCGATCGGCCCATTGCCCTGGTGTCCAGGTGCGTCCAAGTATTCAAGTTTTGCATGTGACCTGAATATGCGACAGATCTCGCATTTGGGTTACCAGGAATTTTTCCCGTTGGGCAGGAAATTTATCATACCAAATGAAAACGAGGTCAAAACGTGCTTATTTGTTTATTTGGCATATTGGTTTTGAGTATTCCGTGATTGTGATGTTAATGCAAAATCGGGCCCCTATGATTTTTCAGCGGTGTTTCTAACTACCCATGACGCTTATCTTTTCTTTGTACGCATCTTGTGACCTGATTCCAGATACCTTAGTTCAAGTGTGCATGCATTAACTGTACATCAAGCGGCTGAATAAAGGCCAAATGGATCGGTCTTCGGGTGTGCATTTGTTGTTCAGATACAAAACCTAAACTAAAAAAATGTCGCAATTCCGTTTGCTTTCTTTATTGTATATACTAACTGGAAGTTTAGTCGATGAGGAAAAAACGCTTGCCATAGCATTTGGCAGAACAGTTGTTTAGAAATATTCTCCTCCTATTCTGAGGACCGACAGATGGTAAACAATATGGTGTCAGAATATTTGAATGTTTTTGCGAATGGGTTCGTGTGGTTGCGTAGTTCTAATCGGTTTGTCAATTTCCAAAGGGGTCACGTTATATGATGGTGTCAGCGTCTTCACTTTCGTTATGGAGTTGGTGATACCTTTTATCTCGAATCTACATGGTTCACAAAGACAAAAATTCGTACCAAACATGTGATAAACATTTAAGATAGATTTAACAGAGTCTGTACAACTGATTTATGACTATAATCTGATTGCATTTTGTGATTCATGCAAAATGTACATCATATTCGGAAGTAAGTGGCTCTTGGGAGGTACCTGAATTTGGGAAATTTACCGGCTGTGTGGGGACTAAAACTCACAACATTCACGTTGGGACAGAGGGCCATCACATGTTGATCGGCCTAGCCTTTGCAACTAGCTAACTGACTATTCGAGTCGAACTGAAAGGCGAAATTCAGCTGATCTCACCACGATACAGCCCGAACACTAAGGCCGCGTTCAGTTCACATCTCTCAGGTATCAAGTTCTACAGTTTCAAAGGTAAATCTTTTGATGAACTTTGCCTGTTGTCTGATGGCTGAACCTTTACGATTTTTCTATATTTCGGGATGAAGTCCAAACTGTTTGGAGTTACATAATGACCAATGGAAATAATGTCAAAACAGAATGTTTTTTCCAGTGCAATATGCAGTCAGCATACGATAGCTCATAAATAATGGGAAAGTGCAGGAGTGCGGAAAGCCACTGCTAATATCCGTTGTGATTTGCGCCACGTTTCCTAAACTATCTGATATGGATTAAAAAAGTTATTGGGTCAAATTTTTAAGTATGCTTTTCAAATTCCCCAAAAACGTGTGGATGAAATGGTGCGGTTTCGTTTGTGGAAAATGAAATGTAACCACCTTAAAGTATACTAGGAACAGTTGGACACTGCGCACCAAGGTGTAAGCCTACGATCAGATGAGTGTTCATTTATATTAAAAATAAAATTATTGGGTGCTGAGTGCAGTAGTACTTCCTGTCATTTGATCCATCATGTCACTGCCCAGTTTTTAGGGACAGTCAGTGTACTAAAGTGGGGATTTGACCAAGAGCTCCACAGCACGGTCAGACATTGAGTAACGGGAAATATACTGGACGTTTATCATTGTACTACGTGTACTGCCTGACTCCTTACATCTGTAGCTTTTCAGAAAGCAAGTACCCACTGATTCTGAGAATAATAAAAAAGTCAAATGCACCGACTATCCATCTATCAGCCTTTTTTCTTCGATTTGGGAATGACGAGTAACAGATAAAAGTTGAGTGTTTGTTCCGGAAAGCCCACCTTTATACAAATAATCTAATAGAGGAAAAAAATTAACGAATTATAGAGCTCAAGGAAAATGGAGAAGTTATATAATTTCACATATCATTTTTTCAACGAGAGCAAAAATAAGTCGAAATATCTCAGAATAAATGAAGTTTGACTGCTTCTGGCGAACTAGCAATGTCTTCTAAAGTTCGTGACAGAGTTCCTTTGTTTTAAATGGGAAAGGACTAGTTCTTCCTTAATTTTGGCTCAAGTTTTTGCAGCTTTTGCATGCTTGCGCTGATTTTCTCTGGTTTCGGTTAACATTCCACAGCATCTAATGCCGAAACAGAGAGGAGTGAAAGAAAAATTTGTGGAATAATATGATGAACAGATGCTACCCAAAAAGAAAAAGAACATGAATACTTGATCACCACTGACTGTTTCATTGAGCAATACCATCCCAAAACTCGAACCATCCTTAGAGGATTCTGTGGCCCTCACTTTGGCAGTCCAGCTCAACTCACTGGTGACAGTTTAGTGAGTGGGGTTTCATATAATTTCGTGAATACTAATCACCCGGGGGTTAAGTGCTACTACGGTCTGTCTTTTCGATCAACACTCAGCAGCACAAAGCAGCAAATCGAACTTCCAGTTGTGATGATGTTCAAGAACAAAAAGACGACACTCAAGTTTTTATTGTCACCAATGAGTGAAGGATGGTGCAAAACTCTTCCAAATTCTATTTAGAAACAGTATCAGTGATTACATCAAGGTACCTTTCGGAACGGAGGAAATCCTTTGCAGATTTTGCTAAAGGTTCGTGAAGTTCCACTTCCGGCCAGAAGAAAAATTTCTATCTATTCAGTCATTAGGTGGGGAGTGCCTCTATATTTTCCATTGCTATTTACTGCCATTTAGCCACAAATCGACAAATATTGTCTAGACGACATCATTTTCGTCCTCCTCCTAACCTATGAACTAAATACCGCTCATGTATTTTAGATGGTCAGAACGAAAGACGTTCAGTTTCTGTTTGATTTCAAAAGTGTGGAAGCGGCTGAAGAACCCTTGTTCTATTTAATTATGAATGATAAAATGTTAACAACACAGCTTTGTTGGTAGATGGAATGCGCCAACGTTTTGAGTACCGGGGGTAGTCTTTCTCAAGGCAAGTTTTACAATCAGATTGTAAAACTTGTCGAAACATTGGCGCACTCCATTTACCAACAACGCTGTGTTATTAACATTATATCATTCACAGTTAAAACCAATACATAGCGCATCGATTTTTGGATACACTCCTTAAATCATCTGGCCCTTGTTCTCTTTCTTGGAAGGCTGTTTTGTTGATGGTTGTTCTGCGGGGCTTACCTCTATCCCAATACAAAGTTAATGGAAATGGTCGACTAGACAATCCAAATAACTGGATTTTTTTTAAACTTATCCTACTGACAGTAGCTTTTCAGATCATTACTGAGGCCTACAGAAGCAATATAAGCTGTTTTATGCGTGTGAGGGGCTGTTTAGTGCTGGATATCATTAAGTTAAAATATGTGGTTCCTCAATGCTTACCCTAGCTTCCAGCTTCATTTAACTGAAAATAAATATGCACTATTGATAAATCTAAACAACAATGAACCTGCAATCGGAGCACCTATCGTTAGGGTCTTTTCTGCTGCGTAGGCTTACCTATTCGTTTCATCTGGACCCCGAGGATCTTGTTCGAGGCCGTCTTGTTCTTCACGAACCACTCTAATTTCTCCAGAAACATCCTGTTCCACCAAAAGTATATTATGGTCCTCTTCAGATAAAACCACTCGCTTGCAATCCCTTTGGGTCAGATCGTAGTTGAATCAAGCTTCAGGATTTCGAACAACTCCAGCTTAAGTAATATGCGACACTTGACAGTTCTTGATTGTCCGCTCCTAACTTTTTAGATGGTGCGAAAAGCACTTGTCACATTCACTGAGTGGTTTGACTCGACAAGGTGTGAACACACCGCGCTAGTGATTGCCTTAATTGTTCCTGTGCTCAACCAAGTTTTAATAAAAACTTCGGACGCGAATTATACGAGTGGTCTTTTTGTTACGGAATGAGTTTGGCTTCTTATACCCATTCTACAGTATACAGCAAGTACTATCCCGCTTTCGCGGCCGCGGTATGTTGAATTACTTGAAATTCTTATTTTGGAATATGAAACTTCGATCAGGTTAGTCTGAGTCGACTGGACTTGCAGGCTACATGAACGAACATGTTTAAAGACCGTGGACCTTCTCACCTAACTGCCTATTTGGGAAACGACCAGCCAGCAGATAAAGTGGCACATCACCAGAAAAATGAGTAATAATCGCTTATAGAATGCACATCACAGCTTTAACTGCCCCGATCTTTTCTAACAGACTTTTCGAAACAAAAGTTTAGTCAGCTGCCTGTTTAACGATTACGTGAGTGCGTCTTGCGAGCTGTTCCTGATGGGTTGTGCGTACAAACTGCAAAAAGTTAGAGGTTCCTGAGTGAAATTCAGGATCCTTGGAATAGCTGGTGTGATTTATGAACAAAATGGGAAATATAGCTTCACACAGAACTTTTGGCAAACAACCGTTTTCCAGTCTACTTTGCACCCCTTTTCCATCCACTAGTGCTTGTGTGACTTTAATGGGTTCACACAGGCCTCAGTTTTCGCCATTTCAATGGCACATACTATTTGCCTAATGGTAATAAGTTAAAAATGATAAAGCAGAATACTAGATTTGCTGCAATGGCTAATTCTACCGCATTGGGTTGAATTGAATTTAGTCAGATCCAAAGAAAACAACGTTAGCGAAGTTTTTAGTGTTTATTATGGTTACTAGACGACTTTTCACTAGTAAGCTTCTATGTATGTAATTAGAAAGGAACTAAAATCTGTGATTTTTCTACTGATAGCAGTCTCATATTAGTCTTTACCTATATGGTACTTGATAAAATTTGCAATTTTGTCAGACCCGTTATCTTTATTGTCTTAATCACCCAAATCCTGGTCCTTTTCATCATCCGAATTATTGCATATATCATCAGCATCAGCAACAGCATGCGCGAATTCCCTTTCCAGTGCATTCGTAGTGGAAAGGCACCGATGACGATTCCTGACAATAACGAAACAAATATGCCATGGATGTTTCCATCGCCAACTCTTGCTTAGAATAATTTTACACTTGATGCGACTAGCTCAGGAGTATCAAAGTAAAATCAGTGGAACCTTGGATGTTAAGATCGAAATTTCGATGATGTTGAGAGATTATGGGTAAAATCGGTCTAAACAATAGTTAGAAATGCCCGTTGATCGACGTTTCTTATAAAATCAGGCCCATCGCACACTGGTAATCGAAAGTGAAAATCGACTTTTCAGCGAAAGACATCCCTCACCGAAGATGATTTGCCAATAATTTCATTTAACCGGCTATGTTCAGGGGATCTATTTCACGTATTCTTTGGTGGTAATGCCGAGCCTTCGCATCCCACGTTTTTGAAAGCCTTCGGAAGATGGCCGGCATGTTCCTAAAATCCTGCTTTTTGTTTCTCGGAAATGAGACGGATAGAAGATAAAGAGAGTAAACGGTGAATTATATGGCACAATGAAGTCACACTGAGTTGGATATCATCCGGACTTGATTAAGGAATTATGTGATTTATGCGATACCATACTCATGATTTGCTTGGTTCTTTAACTGACATAATTATATTCTTCTGGAGAAGTCTGGCAAACAAGGATTACTTTGAGTCAGGCACCCTAAAGAAAGAAATTCGTGTCCCGGATAGTTAAAACACAAAGGTCTATCGCAACAAGAAATAGAACAAAAGAAAAGAACAAACCAACCGAAAAAAGATTCTATATCCTAATTGTTGCAATGTATGCCGAAGGACTCCCAAGTATCCTAAGATAGGATCCGTTTATCACGTTTGTTTCAATTTCTCTTTTTGTTACCGCCATCTGAGTTTGTTTATCATTTGGATTTTGTTATGTACCTTTCTTTTAGGTTGGGAAATAAACGACGG
Organism: Fasciolopsis buskii; assembly: GCA_008360955.1. NCBI lineage: Eukaryota > Metazoa > Platyhelminthes > Trematoda > Plagiorchiida > Fasciolidae > Fasciolopsis > Fasciolopsis buskii. The sequence goes on from LUCM01011467.1 coordinate 29,113, forward strand.
GGCGGCTTTTGTTGCTGTATTCACTGGGAATTGTGGCTACGGTGTATTTGGTATTCAGTCCCTAATTCTCATTTCAGATCAGTGCTAGTAATGGCACAGTAGGAAAGCATTTTTTCGGTAATTTGAAGATCATTTCCAAATAGGTCATGTGTTTTCATGTGTATACTAAACAAGAGAATTCCCCTACCCTAGGAATTCCCCATTACTTATGCCACTTGGTTTCTGATTTAACCTCATTAACATTTAACTGTTTTCGGATCTTAACTACTAACATGCCATGTTGTGGTTCAGCTATTCTTGGGTATCCTAGGAATTTTGAGCTAAGTGATTGCTGTGGAAAACAAACAAAAAAGAGCGACAGAAGTTAAACCATCAAGGTAAAATAAGCTGACCTCTGCTACTTCGTGTCCATTCATTCATAGACAACCTCATTAACGTATATCCATTCATCTGTAATTGTGAGCTTAGATAGGCCAGACAACTATGAAAGGAGGGATTTTGTGGAATAAATCAATCAAACATCAGGGAGACTTTTGACCCCGTAGATTATTATCATCACTTACTCTACTCATTGATTTCATGCTGGATGCCTCTAGTCAGTCGAGTTCATTTTGATCTACTAGTGTGGGAATTTATCCGACAGCCACTGGGCATGTTTTCCACTGCATATCTCTATGTACAATCTGTAATTTTCTCGTTCCTGCAGACTTATTTTATTGTTCTAACAGCTACCATTTTTTCAGTGTGATTTTCTTGAACTAACTGGAGAAAGTGATTGTTGTTCTGGTGCGCAACGCCTATGGTGGTAGGTATTCGTAAGGCCATGCGTATGCAAACAGACTAACAGACCAAAACAAACTTGGCGCCTTCCTTATACGAGGGACTTGTGTTTTCGTATTCTTTCTTCATCAGTAGGGGGTGGATCCATAAATATAATCATAAACACGAACCAGTCCTGAAAATACCCATTGAAACCGAGGGTTCGTGAATAAAGCGAAAGGTTTTTAGAGTTAAAGAACGAAAACAACCAAAGCAGTTATTGAAATTTGCACAGAACTCAGGATGCAAGGTTAACCAGCAACCCGGCACACAGTTGCCGATAGCCGGAAAGCTGTTCCGTCATGTAAAGTAGTGTGTTCTACAGGACAACCTGAGTGGTTTTCGAAAGATAATAACTAGCTGCTTGGAACTATCTGTGAATAAGCATGGATCGGTGGTTCTCCTAATTGTCTATGGTATATTGGTTCGTGCCAGCAATGGGACACCATTTGAATACCGGGTTTCCAACGGATATATCTACTCGGTTCCATAGCCTTCGCTGGATTACTTATCATCTAGTCTTTTCGGTTTACTAAAATTACTCCATGTAAGGAAGAGATAGACTGTCATTTTTCCGAACCATATTTGCGATTCGGTTGAAGTGGGACTGCAGCATACCGTTACCACCGAGCATTCTATTCATTAAAAAAACAAAATAACTGGGGATTTATCCACACGCTAATCCCGTCACGCTGCACTCATTCAGAAAGGACTGAAGACGTTGAAAAGTTGTGGAGCTGACCCAGCTCGTCTGCATAGTAACCAAGTGTTCTACAAGTCGTGAATGAACTGAAAGAGAATCTATGCCGGTCACAATGCTTGCAATCATAGTAGTTATCCATTGAAAAAACTGGAATATTTTGATGAATCTCAACAGGACTAAGGTTTATGGTCAGTGCCATAAGGAAACACTAGTTAATCTGATTTCTTCTTGTCAAAAATTCCCGCACTTAACATCCGTGTATAAAAAGCTACTTTGCACGCTTTCAGAAAAGGCCTCGTGACAGTGGAGTTAACAAATACAGTACAAAAACCTCAAAGTACTTAAAACAAACAATAATTAGGTATCAAAATGACTCTCAAGGAATTCATTTGCGATTGTTATTTTGCTTGTTGGGCAATACTAAGTTTTTATGCGTCTGTTTTTTTTCTGTGGTTTTGGTACTCAGCCTACGGCCTATATTTTGTTTACATCCGTCGACATTGTTTGTGTATATACATGCATGCTAAGCGGAACTCAACTAAATAAATCGTTCAAATCACTGGTTATTGATTAATACGATGAATGAATTACCGGTACCTAGGAGATGGCAAATGTAAAGGTGCTTATAAGTTACTTCAGAAAGCAATCCAAGTATCAAGACAGAGATGAATGATCAGGACGGAAAAGGGTGCCGCATGAATTTTGCACTCCACGTTATATTAGAATTGCCACTACCGTTCTGTGAAACGATTCTTGACTAAACAGTATGCATGGAATGTAAATGTCAAAAAGTGATATTGCTAGCGAATGAATTCGTGTCTAGAATCTGAAAGTTAGTATGCTACTCATCACTGGCGAAAGCATGGAGATAGAAACGGTCACCAGGGGTGGAGCGTCACATTGCTTAGAGTAGCTACTGAAACGACCCACCTCTTAATAATGCGAAAAGCCTTACTAGGAAGGTTTTAAAGATTAAACCTGACGCGGACAAGATTTGAAAAAGCCATTTGAATAGGTCAGTTTATACGAAATGAAATCGTGAGGTCGTTAATTTAGACGGTAAACAAAACTCCTGCCACAGGAAAATTATTAAGCAATAATATCTGTCTTTTCGATTTGGACAAGGTGATGCAAATAGCAAATTTCGGCAATGCAATTTGTCTCTGCACGCATCACAGTTGTCTAACTCGTGGCTACTATCTCAGTGCTATCGCGCTCAAATTTTCTTGCAAACAAGTGAATTGACAAGGGAGTAAAATGGCTAGCTGACCTATACAGAATCCTTAACGGAGTATTACTGAAGATCTTCTCGCAACCTCATCAACTGCCAGTTTATTGCAGGTGTCACCCAGGATGGGGAGTAAACGGAAAACAACAGGAAAACATCTTGGGGGCAAACGATTCATGCTTTATGCGGTGACTGAAGAGGGAATTTAGTGGATTACCTTGCTGCTTACGTGCCATATTCATCCTGCCTCAGCACTTTTTAGGTGAGAGCAAGGATGTGACAGTCATTAAGGTGAATTCCTTTTCAGAGGATTCGAATACTAATTACCTGGACCTTATATATATGAGTAACTAGGTAAAACAATGGATAAATCTGCTAACTAAATGATAAAAGAAGAATTCAGAGGAGAACAAGCCTGAATGTCTGACCTTCGAGTCCACAAAAATCAGTTGTTCGGGTCACCAGTGATCAATAGTATATATATATATATACATATATCCATGCATATACACTAATATATACACATTAAATGTACCTTACTGTGCTTAAAGTAAATGCATCCCGCATTGTCACACTATCGGAGTCTGAATGAGCAAAAGCAATCCGGAGTTGTCTTACTTTTCTTCAGCCTTCGTTACCTTTGTGTGGAAACAAAAATGGAAAACAGTCTATGCACTAAGCAGCAACATGCTACCTATGGATTGTAGTTTGTGCTCCCTTTCCGTTCCTCATAATTAGATTTGCAGACCCGGAATTACTTTTGTGAACTTCCTCCGAATTATTGGGCCATGTACACTGCCTATTGGCAATGACAGATGGGGAGATACAGAACGAATCGGAGGGTAATTCACACAAGACAAAAGCTGTCCCAAGGTCGAAACGTGACCGGATTGAATTTCCAATCTTCATTTATGTGCTCGGGCAAAATGAACAAATATATTCAGATTTCTCGAGAATGAAGCAATTCAAGAGCCACAGGAATAAGAAATGCACCACACCCAGTCAGAAGTAAATGTCTACAGGTTCCCAAAGGGTAGGGTGGATTAACTGGCTTTGAGGGCACCTGAGTCGCAATGTGATGCATCAGTGACACCAGATGGCACAAATATGGTCTGATGTTCTTCTCGAGATAAATGTAGGGCGCGCACATGCACTCACTGAAACGCATCGTCACCAACCGGAGTCCGGAACAACCAAAATGCCATCATAAAAATGACGAATACTGGTGAGGACAGCTCTGATTTAGTGTCTGAAGAGGTCGCTTACTAGAGTGCCATAATCGCAAGGTGTAATTTTTATATGCACATGCACAATTGAAGCTATGGTTGGGTTTTATTTATGCACTCAGGTGGTCCAGACTTAAGATTGATGTTGAGTGGGATGGTGAATAGCTATTTGCATGTTGGAGGAAGTGCAATATAAAGAAGACCAGCGGTAGCCACACGTATAAGGTCATGGCGTTTGGACATGAAGAACACGGGTCTGAATCCTCTCAATCCCGGCCACATTCCCCACTTGGCAGCCCTTTGATGGCAACGACCATTTCCGAAAATACCGTGTACTGTCGTTTCATTGAAAAAGGAAGTAAAAAAATATAAATGACAAGAAGATAATGCCAACCGTTTGGATTTTCGATTCAAGTGGTACCCATGTTGTACCATGCTTGGAAATTCGATACAGCTATCAGCTCGAACCCGCTCAGGTGAGCCACACAAGAAGTAGATGGTCACGGTTACCGGTTGTCTTTGATTGTGTACTGGATTTCTGCTGCTGCGTTTTACCTTATCTGCCACATCAGTCAGACCCTGGGGTGGAATAGAAGTGCAGTGACGGTAGATTCGTATATTTTTATGTGCGGACAAAGAAAGGACGCGGCTGAATATACTTCCAAACAGCAGTTGAAGTGTAGAACACAATGGTATACTAAATCCCAGGCGGATGTTACAAAAAACGTTGTTCTTATATAAAATTCTGAGAGTTAAAAATGAATTGAATTATTATTTCATTAACAGAGGAAGTGAAGAGTAAAAATAATTTAGAGGTTTTTGATGAATACCTGCCCTCGAAAAATTTAACCTCCACTGTCTTTGCATCAATTCTCGGCTGTTTGACCACTTCCTGTTCAAACTAAGTTTTCCATTCAGTTGCGAACATGAATCGCGCCAAATGGTTTGTACACTCATTTGTTTTGGCGTTCAATGAAAGGTTCGCTGCGGTGGGTGTCTCGTGTTTATGTAGTTTTAACAGGCGAACAATGACTGACAAGTTAAGTGCCCAAACACCTCTGAATGTGGCCATGTAACTCGGCTGTTAAAGAACATAATGCATTAAATCGTGAGTGGCATGTGAGCGTGTATTCGAAAAGACCCAGATTTAAGGACTCCTCATAATGTTTAGTGATGGTATGATAGTGGGAGAAGTCAAGCTCGTTACGTTCAAATTAAAGCTCCATAGCATTGCCAGCTTGGAAACTGCAGACCAAAGAACCATATGAGGAGAAACAGACTATTGAGTAAGCAGATAAAGACTGAAAATCTAGACTTGGTTTTTGATGTGTGCGTAAATGCGAGAAGTACGAGGACTATTGCAGCATTGGAACACGAAGATATGTGGAGACATCGAGCAATCGCGTAGTGATGCTCATTATTGATCGGGATTGGGTATATGATGCCCGCAAAATGTTGTTTTGCATGGTTTTTTCTTTGTAAAGACCATTAAATGGTAAAGTAAACTTGTTATTGCTCTATTCGACAACAGTTGAACTTAATTCGACAGGCACTGGAAGTTGTTTAGTGACCACCCATGTTTCAGTCAGATCCATGTTGCACAATGTGCCATCATGTGTGATTACTTAGTCTCTTCTATTATCCTTGGTTCACTTATGCAAGTGTTTGAATGATGTGACTTAATTAGCGAACAGTAACCATTGAGTATTTCTAAAGGCAAAAAATGCAAAATGACTGTAGCTAAACAATCCTATTTAATTGTTCTTAAGCGGAATCGGCAACAGAACGCTAAACAACTCTAACTAGATCATAGGATGCATGCCATATGATCTCTGTAAGGGGATATTGTGGCGAAAGCTCGATTTCTCGTGGTGGAAACAGTAAAAGTAAGGGTAGTGTTCATATTAGTAGTATCACTAATACGGTAATAATAGCTTTATTAGTGTTTATGTCAGCGGAATCTTTTTTGATGTTGAATAGTGTTATATAATCGGCAATACTATTAGCACTTACCGCCAACGCTATTGTTTCATATTTTGTGGTACTCAACTTATCAGGAGTGTGCACATTCCCGATGCTACAGATTCGATTCTGTTAAGACATATCAATTCGGAGTGTACAAGTATGTGGATGTTTGGACAAGAGAGCACCGGGTACGCATACCTGACGAGCGACAATAACCGCGGAACCGGTTCAGTGCTCCCGGGAAAATTTTGTTTACGCATCCGGATATTACTTCCTGCTTCTATATATATATATATATATATATATATATATATATATAAATTACCGACATTTACGACATTGTAACAGCTTATACTGTACACTACTAATTGTAATTTTACAAGTAGAGTGACAGTTATGGAACCGATTTCACGGCGGCATGGAGCATGTGTCTAGCAGACATTGGCCCGATGTGATACAGAATTGTTAGCGTCACTAAACACTGATTTAGTAGCAGCAGCATAATACAGAAAGCAGACATTTTACTTGTTCAAATAGCCATCAAACTCCAGAAAATGTCAGCGAAATATCAGGGTTCAATTAACTGATGAGAGATTGGATATCGCACATGAGTCCTCCTTCGGTTGCAACGCTCGACCTTCGCGAACCGATTGGGACAGGAACTCGGAATGAGAAAATTATTAAACAAACGTTATAATTGCCAAGCAATTTCGGGTGTTTTGCACTGGTTGTTTTGAGCCTCTTATTGGCGAACTGGACTCTGATACTGCATGCATTTGCTTTTCTTTAGAAGTCTGAGAATCTTTTTCTATCTTCTAACCTCGTTATTGATATAAACCGAATCTAGAAGGATGTCACTTTTAGGCATCCTCATTGACATTAACTTGTAGTAATTGAGGAGGCCTTTTTCTCAACGGTAAAATCTGGCAGCAAATTTCATTGACAAATCTGAATGGTAGTTGCAAAATCTTATCAAGTCAAACAATGATCTCTCTCTAATTTTCTTGCTGCTTACTGTTGAGCCTATTGGTAGGAACATAACGACAACCAAAGTTCATTTTGATCTTAAGAACTGACAACTATGTTGTTGGTGAACCAGTGAAACCACCATCTTCTTACTTTTGCTGATATTTGATTGCCACCAATCAGCTCTTCCTACCTAAAAGTCGATCGATTGCTACAATATCGAGAAATTATTCCTCCATGAATTTATGCTATCAATTATTTTTTTACAAGGCAGACAAAAATAGCGTGAGCACTGTAAATCCCGCAGCGTATCATGCATCATTTAAAAACCGCCTGTTTTCAGGTGGATTTCATAAGCGAGCACTCGTTCTAGTGAGAGTGGTTATCGGGCAATAAGCTGGCGACGACTGTTTTCTTCATCGTCTAGCGGAATTCTAGATAAGAAACGATGAGGACTACGTTGCATGTTAATTGCTGCAGCCACCCAGGGTTTTGTTTGTTTAGTTCGGACCAGGGTGGCCAAGAGGTAGCTAATAAAATGTGTCAAAATTGCTCTTATTGACTTCACAAAATATTTTGTCAATTTTGTTCCTTTTAATCTGATGACCGATTCACGGCTGACCCGTGACGGATATCACTCACCTTGTTTTGTATTTTAGCCTCATCGGTGGTTTTACTGTTCGTTCATCCGTTTGTTTGTTTGTTTATTTGTTTCTTTGTTCCACTCCGCAAGCGGTGGGCTCGAGTATGGTGTGGTCGACTGCACAAGTAGCCATTAGTGAAGATGTGCATTAAATCCTTGCATTCTTCCCCGGGGCATACGTATCCGAACACCAAAATCGCATAATACCAGATCCGATGTTAATCCACTTATGTAAACGCACACACCCAGACACTCATCCAAACACCATCTCTCTTGTCCATGCGGTGGGTTAAGAACATTGAAATTCAACCACTTTCATCTAAAATGGAGTGGCGAGTTCCTCGTTGCTAGGGAAGTGGGGACTAGCGGAGAACAGAAAATGTGATATTTGGATGCTGCTTTTTGGACTTTGAAGTTAGTGTAAAAAATCAATCTTTTCAACTTGGATGAATCTACTGGCAGCTTTGCTGTCCAGTCGTTTTAGCTAGACTTAAATTGCTCCTCGACAAATCATTTGAATCGTTTACCGATTGAATTGTGCCTTGCAATGATGATCATTGTTCCCCGTACCTCAGCCCCATACGTATGCCGTAGAATTTACCGATGTACACACAAAATACACAGTAGGATGGCATATGCGCAAAAACTCCCAGGTTAACCTTATATACGGACATAGTTGGTCAGACGGGATGTGTTATTCGTGGACGCCTATTTTTTACTCCCCCTGGATAATATGACGCCCTTCACCATCCCCCTCCCTCAGGTCCACATCACCCTTCGCCTTTAAACGCTCACGACCGGATCAGCAGCTAGAAAGCACTTCCACGAAAACGGTTAAATTTTATCGTTATTTAGGACCTAGAGACCACACACGTGTGCCAAGATAGACTGAAAGACCAGACTGAAGTCCCTCAGGATTGAATTACGGTTAATGCACGCAGTCGGGATTCATCGACCAGGGCACTATCAAGCTACTTACCCTCTCGGTCGACCGTGGCTTGAAAGTCGCTGTCTTCAACGCGCACGTGCGTGTACATGCGTGTTTCCATGTGCATGTGTGGATTGAGATGCCGAAACGTGGGTGACTGTACTACGCTCTACCTCTGTGTTGAGATCAACCCTATTCTGATAAGAGATCTGAATGACTTCATTTGTCGCCAAGACCGTTCATTTAGGGGACCGCTAAACAACACTGTGATGTTAAAGGTAAGGCTTTCGCTTGTGCACGTGTCTATGCATCGGCATATCCACCTGTGAAATAGTAGGTGGCGCGTCGTCAACTGAAACTGGCAATCTAATTCACTACCTACAACAAAATTAACTTCACTCTCTCCCACTCACCCCGAAGCTTTTGTACTCAAGTCATTCAATTAGAAAATTGTTTAAAATAGTGAGGGGGGCCGGTATAAGGATTTTGTTACGGATTAGCCAAGTAACGGTGACTATCACCACTTATGTTTTGTTATCCTTACGCTTAAACAGTGGTAGAAATAAATGAGCAAGACCAGTAGCAGCGTTGCACATCTAAATGTAGTAGTAATTCTGATCAAATCCTTGAAAAGATGGTTGAAAGGACCACATTGGGACAAGATATGAATTGCTTGTGCAGTTATCGAGGTAAACCCCATAAATTGTCTGCATATATAATCGGTAATAAGTGGACGTTACGAATTAAAGTGAGACTCAGACAAAATGAATTTTGAAATGCCGTATTCGAAATCATGCAGTCCATTTCGGCCGGCTTCTACTCATCCACAAAGATGCTACTAATGCTTCCAGATCAAGATGCGGAGAAGGTGTCTAGTGATTTTACCGTGAATTCAAAGCCGTTATCAATATTTCTTCAACTATCAATCACATTTATCAAAACAGAACCCTCCTAACAATAATTCCCCATGGAGGAATTCATGACATGTATTGAAACGACCATCATGAATTTCGCACACTTTGGCGAATTCGAATTCTTCCAGCACCAGTGCCTTCTTCATTCAACTGCCATTACATCACAGTGATTTCCTGCCAGAAATAGTGAGCATGCGTTGGGAAATGAAGATTATCTATTTTTTGTGAATAGTGTCTAGACTGAGTAGACTGACTTCTATTGCCATAAGAATCTATTTCTGGTTGTTTCACAGGTTATTCTAATGTTGTTTGCTGATCTGGTATAGGGCGAACAAAGGTGGTGGTGAGAGTGAAAGGTGTATCACAAGCTGGCATGCAAGGCCGTTGGAAGTTAGATTGTGGATGCTGTGTAAAAGGAAAATGACGGTAGCCCAAATAGACTTTCTCGCAAGTGATACCGAAACATTGATGTAAGCTTTTATATTCCTTTTCCGTCATATGCATTATATCAATACCGATTTTTCTTTCTTATTGTTGTACTGTTTGTACTTAAATTACTTTTGTACTGAGGCCATGAATTGGGCACAACTTACAAATTAAGAACCGTTTAGAAATGGTCTTTTGTGCTTTTTCGCCGGATGGATCGATAGGAGATAGACTTTGCAAGTAAAGCACTTCATGGATAAGGCTTCTGACACCGAAGTTCACCAGTGATCCGTAATCAACACTACACTGCATATTGTCTTGCCAACCTTAAGCAGCCTTCACAAGGAGTGTAAAACCACCCAAATCTGACTGACTACATAAACCGGCTTATAACTGAACAGACGAGAGACTAATGTACCAAATCTAGTATACAATTCTGCCTTTGCTTTCACCTGGGAATTATGCTGAATTGATAGAGAACATATTTTTACTACTGCTTCATTGGCTCACGGATGGACACCCCATTTGGATCCCGTGAAGAGTTATTTTTGCTTTCTTTATCAAACTACTCTCTCCTTCTGTCTGCGTGGGAGACCACGGGTTATTTCATGTAGCAAGTAACGAAATTGGACAAGGCATATGAGCAAATAAAAGTGAAGCAGGTCCTAGTTTGTGAATCTGCTTTTGTGACAGGGAAACTGAGGGGCAGCCAGACAGTTGGTCTCTCGGCAACGAGAAAAACGTCAGTAATATGTTACATTCCGAAGCCGTGGTTCATGCCTAAGTTACCAGTCCCAGAGCTGGTCACTAATTAATGTACTTCATCTCTTTATGTCGTATTTGTGACCGTTCGACTCCAACAGTCTCCATCCAATCCCTGGACAGAGTGAATTCAAAGGACTTGCAAATCAAATCTAGTGTTTTTGTTGGACATCGTAGTGGACAAATTTTTAAGCCAACTCAGACTATGAACAAAACAAGCGTCCTGTACAGTTGGTTCTTCCATCATTCTCTCTCCTGGTTATACACACACCTGAAACAGCGTAAACAAACGCGCAAGCGTAGCTGACGCTGTCACTCAGTTCACATGATTCTTTAGATTCGACAGACAACTGTAGCGCACACAAATACGAATGACGAAAAAACAGTTCAGAGATGTATGAATATTCCGACTGGATAGCAAGCCATACTCAGCGTTCCGATCTAAACAAAACAACCACATAAATTAATCACGATATTACAAATCCGGCCCATACCACTTTTGCTTTGGACCGATTCCTTTCATCTAAAACATGTGAATTTTCATTATCCTGAAGGCGACAACAAATCAAATAAAGATTCTTTGAAAAGTGCACACAAACAGATCCCTTAGGCATTCACACGACATGAGTGGCTTGTTTATTTTGCATAAACCAGATATGTCGCATTTCAGATTCTGTAAAATTTCATCTCATTGGGATGGGCTAATTTGAGGATACATTCATGGATATGCCCTCGGAGGTTTTGGATGTGCATATTAGCTCGTCGTTAGCTTTCGAAAATGGATGGCCCACTGAAACAGTTCCATTGAGATGAGGATGTGAATGGGATATCGAAGTAAGTGGAAGAGCAAAACCAAATGGTTAAGTGAAGTACACTCTATCTTGCAGAATTGATGACTTTCTATTAACTCGACCAACTGAACTAGTTAATGAATAAATAAAACAGCCTGTGGCTGAGTGCAGTACTCAATTAGGGAGCTATTCCGCTATATTCACTAAAACGTAATTGGCCACTTATCGAATACAGTCGGCTGGGTCTCATTTAGCGGTCACCTTAATTCACATGGCAAACCATGACACATGGACATGGTCCTTCATTGAATACTGACCTGTAAAATTCGGCCGTCACAGAGACGTCACCAGGTTCACTCATGCTATGCGATCTTGACGAACTAGAACGTGTTCGTGGGAATTTACACGGAACATCTGACTCAAATAACTAACCTATTTCAAGACAGATTTGAGTCTGATCAGTTGTGCAAAACCTTATGGTCAAACCTTGAGTATACATTCAATATGAAACTTATTGATACATTGCGAAAATTAATGAAATGTGCAGCGCGAGTGTAAAATAGACGCAGGAAAAAGCAGATTTTGTAGGGTGGCCGAATCAAGTGATACGAGTGATTTCGATTACTAGGAATTTCTCGCAGTTTTAGCAAATTTCCTATTGAAAATCACCTATTGCTCTTTTGGGAACCCCAGTGTGTCATCTGTTTGCTATCTGGAAAATGCAACGCTCTGTTATTTTACAAAAGATATTCTTCAAAACAAAAGGAGTTTTAGTGAATGTTTTCACTTTCCGTTGGTCAAAAATTTTGAACGGAGGAGTCAACGAATTATATTTTACTTAAAATACAAAATACATTGCTCACAGCTCGTGCTTTGCTAGACAATTAAAGTACGGCCACTATCAGACAGATCGGTCGTCGGACTACCGGATATTTTGATATTATGATAATTGTAGAGTGCGAGATATTAGATCACCGTAAGGTAGTTCACTCCTTATTGGCGGCGAACTTCTAAAATCTGACTGTGATTACTTAAACTTTGGCGTGAAGTTGTCAAACTACAATGCATGGATCGTGCACTACTCAAAATGACAAAAACAATCTATTTTATCTTGTGGCTGACGACTTTTGCTAGAGTATGGTTTGCTGAATAGTCTTTTTTATGAATGGTGTGTCAAACCGGATGACAGTCTAACTCCTGAAGTCGGCACGTATTGCTTTGTACTGTATTGTATTGCATGACACTGTTTTATGCTGTATTTACTTTTTCCGGCTGCATTGTATTGTGTTTTGCCATACTAATTTTGAGATTTAACAGACTGCGCATGTGTCTTCAGCCAGACGAAGGACATCACCTTTGTAGTACAGTCAAAAACTACTTCGGAAGCACCACGAGCAAAATGCTGGCTAAATATCACTTGAGTTCAAGAATATGGAACCAACTTTCGACTTATTACTCAAAATTCGGGCACAACAATTTCTGTAGCCGGATGTGCAAGGTGGAATAAGACAATCACTGGGGTGCTTGGAACACTGAGGCTTACACGTCGGCAGGTCGGCGCCAACGAGCGCGTGGCGTCTGTCAGAAGTTTATCTGCGAACGTCAGTTAGCATGGACATGTTTACTGGAGTTGCTGCTAATCAGGTTAGATAAAAGATTTAGGGTACCTGGTTGACCCTTTTGAGTTTAGGCTTGAAGTCATCCTTCAAAAATCACGGAAAAATAACAGGAGACTAGTAAAGGGGAAATGACTGATATGGCTTCAAGGACTAGGCACAGATAAACTGAAGTTGTTTTCTAATTTATGATGACCTATTTCGAGGCTAACAGGTGATATTTCTGATGTACAAATTCGATCCATGACTGCTTTGGGGGTAAACTGAAAAAATCTCAGGTGATTTGCATTGATCATCCGTTTTAGTTTGACGCGGAGTGATTTAGGATAAAGCCGCACTGAGTCTTTCGGTCAACCAGCTTTCCATACTGTAGAATTTTACTACATTTCTGATCCCTAGCTTGAAGAAATGTGCAGTTCAAAATACTGGTTTGAAATAGCAACCAAAAAAGACGCCAGGCACTCATTTGACGTTAAAGCATTAGCTACGGTGGCAGAATGAGTGTATATTGATCAATTTCCAACTGTCTCCTGGAATGTCAAATAACTGACCAAGGCGAGTGGAAAGAAAGCGAGTGAGCTGGCTTCTTAAAAGAAGCTATTACCCGCGACGCTTGAAAATTAATGTTGCAATTCATTCATTTAGGTTTGCAAAATGCAACTAGTATGGAGTGTGTTGTTTAGCTCACAATTTGATGGGTGACTGGTAAATTTGGACGGGTAAAATATTTTTTGCCAGTAAATTAACCGCAACCTCAATCAGCCGAACGATTACAAGCGGCTGGTTCTATATTTTCCTAAAGGCAAGCAAATTGAGGATGGAAAAAGTTTGAATGAAGAAAGTATGTTTGCACCGGTGGATAACATTTGATTCCTTTTCCGGATTGTAAACATACACATGTGGACAATCTTATAGAAGCACACTTATAGCAAATTACTGGTGCTTTGAAAATGCATCAACTTTTGATGAGAATGTTTCGTTCTCGTTCTCATTTCTGGATAAAAGTCAAACAACAAACCGTTTCAGTCGGCCGATCCACGATAGGTATTGCGTCCACCCGGTCACGTTAAACTCTGCCGATTCTCGAGTACATTGACTCACGAATGCAGATGTTCAAACTGATTACCAGAAAAGAAACTTGTGACAAGTGTTCATCAAGCAATGAATCATCTAATTACTTGAGTTTATTTTATCAAAGAAGAGTAATCTGTAATTCTGAGGTTTCCAGAAGCTCTTCCTCTATCTCTGCTGGATAGATATAGTTTTGCGCCTTTCAGTTCTCTTTGCTAGTTAGTTAGACAGCAACAAGATGGATATGTGATGATGCATACAATGACAAGATACAAAATTTTTGTAAAGTCTCATAATTCGCCTAGTATTTTGTCAATTGGGAATCAAAAATTCTGGTGGAATTACAAAATTTGGAGTTACATTTTTATTTGGGGCTAACGAGCACAAACATTTTCTTGTCAAGGTAATGAAGTCATCTTGATTGCATCTATAACCCATAACACTCAGTGATAGTGTTTGGGAGCGCAGCAAATACATTCGGCATTACTCTAGAACTTAACGTTGGCCACTATCTCTTCCGAATTTATTATACAACTCGCATACGATGCAGTAACACATTGTTAAACAACAAAAAGAGAAACTCCGCTGAAATCCTTTTCAAACGACCAACCAGATGGATTTTCATATAAAAATAATCAAAAAGGTTACTATATCTTTGCTCTTGGCATCAATAACTACATTCTTATTCGCAATAGTAGTAGCAGCAGCAGGAGTAGCGTGGGTTCTTGCAATATTAGCATTGGTAGTTATAGTTGTATTAATGGTGGTAATAATAATTCACATTGTTATCGTCGGTGTAGTCATGGTAGTGGTAGCATTAACAGTAGTCTGCTCACTCGATATCTAATGAGTAAACAGATTAGATGCCGATGTCACAAATGCTGAAAAATAACCAAAGTTTAAATGGTATTTCATGTGCCTAAATACCATTCGATTGTTGGTTAATGCTTAACAAGTTACGGCGAGGTTCACTTTCAAGCCTTGCGCTAGGAGTAATTAGAGTCAGAACTTTATCGCACATAGGTCAAAAGTTTGTTTTACCTGCTTATTGCTTCATTTATTAGTCGGGTCTTAAATAGTTCTGATCCTCTAGGGTTGTAAATTTGGCTTCACTCATGCAGTTATCTACTGTGCTTCAGTTTCCAATCCAAAGTGATACTGGATGTAACCTCATTTAGTAACCCTTAAAGGGTAAGGTAAGTTGCTAGTACACTAATATCATGGCCGTGGAATCGAATCTTATACGTTCCATTTGGAAAATTTTCGTGGTCTCAGATGCTTGTTAAGAAATAATTATTAGACAGTTGCCTCTTTCCGCAAAAGCTGATCATCCTACAATGACACGGCTCCTTATCCCATATGATAATCAGTTTTCCAGGATTATTTAAAGCGGCTACTGAAAATACTTTCTCACAAAATTATCACGAAGTTTGCACCAATCAACAAGCCTTTAACATGAATCCACTGACTTGATTATCCGTGTTTAATCATATCGAACATCATCAAGTGAGATAGAAAATACTATATTTAGCTGGCGTAATGAGCTTCCAAATGCGACGAACAGACAGCACGGATTGCGAGGTGCAAGCATTTCTTTTAATCTCACTCGCGCACGTAATGAACTTCGATTGAGTCTGTTTCGGAAACTTAGATTCATGTCATCTCAGATGCAACACACAGTAAAACCAATTGACCGCCAAAATGGAGTCCGCACAAATCTGAAGCTTTTGACAAACAAATCGCCTGCATTTTGTTTCATGTTCAATGCACGCCTCACATCAGTCTACATATTAGTAGCCAAGAACCTATTCGTCTTTTCCCGTAGAAAGGGAAAAACTGTTTCGTGCATGCTGGTCGGTACTTCTCGTTGATGGATGATATAGGTAATAATTTATACCAAACCATAATTATTCCATAATTTAGCAGTTATTAAACGAATACTCTTTCTGTGATACTTTAAGCTTGCGTTTGACTGATATAACTTGCAAAATGATGAGTTTCCTTAAATGAAAAGCCGCGTTCACCTCCTTAGATAAAGTACTATCTTTCACTCGAAGTGCACTCCATCTGCATATCCCGACAGTCTTACCACAAAATTCAATCCGTCTAGTTTCGAGTAGACTTATTTCCCTCTCTGCCTGCATATGCGTATATTTTCAGAAAGGCACTTTAATCACTTCATTAATTACCTGGTTTTGGTAACAGAAGGTTTCATTGTTTCTGGCTTGCCATATCAACGTGAGCGATTGACGTTATGCTTGAAAGACCTTGATGCAAGATTGACTTCGACCTAAACCAAGGTCCTTCTTAAATAAAAATTCTATTGTTCAGATCCAGCAACTATTTCTAAGCCACGGTGGAGGTTGAGTATCTCTATTACTAAATAATTAACTTCAGGTCCCAACTGAAGGCTCATCCCTGAGTAAGATAGTTGAAAATATAAGTACCTCTGTTGAATAACCAAGCGCGCTAAATATATGTGAATATAGGCTAGGATAAATCCTGAGACCATTTTGAAATGTTTATGAAATTTGCGTAGCAAAATAAGATTAAGTTTCTTATGTTAACAAAACTCACATAATGGTTACTCGTGTATGACAGCCCCCATTAAAGCCGACAAACAGGCTGTACGGAAAAAAATCGGTGCTTCTTTTTATCTTGTAATTGCTACAACTTTCAGAAAATTAGCAGGGGTTTCTCTTTGCGTCTTACACGGGGATAAATGTAAATACGGGTCCTCAAAATGTCATCAGAATCTAATGTGTACCGTCAACTTTGCAGGCACAAGCTTTTCTTTAAAGAAGCCATAAAAGGTATTAGTGACGAAAATCAAATCAGTGTGTATAATTGCAATGATGCCTACGCAAAACTGACTAGTTTCTATAACCACGAAACCGGTCGTGCTTCAAAAGATATTTTGCTCGCTCCTTCAGATATTACTTACGTATCGGTTACCATTATATATATATATATATATATATATATATATAGGAGACTCGACTTAGGAAAGGGGGCACCGCCGTTACCCTCGACGTAGTGAAGTGCCCAACTTACTGGCTAGATTCGCATCTTAATCACTAGGAGAGTGAATGGATGTGTCATCCATTCAAGAAAGTTTTTCTTAGTCAGGAAAAATTGACCTTCCCGAAAAATGACACAGGTTGCAATGTGAGTTCCGTTGTTAGCAGTACAGTTCATATACAAACAGATAAACCAAATTTCACCAGACGTACACGGCAGCTTCAGTGTTCATTGCCTATTTGGTACTCTGCTGTCTGACGTGTACACTATTCATTAGTCTTCCACGAGAATCTCATTTGAATCATTAAGAGTGCAAATGAGTCAAATTTATTGAGAACCTAATGAAGATAAACGAGCCTGGGAGTAGTTATAGAGGAGTGTATCGGGTAGGCATATCTGACTAGCGAGAGGAACGGCAAAGCCTCCCGTTTGCTTTTGAGTGGATTCATTGAAACTAGACCAGCAAAATCGAAGGCAAACCTTTGAAGTGTTAGTCAGACCTGAGACTTTTGAATATTACGATTAATATAAGGACTTTGGGACGGCCAAATTTATGAATAAATACGTTACTATTCCCTGAGGTTAATCATCAGTATCGAACTTAGTATTATTTAGCTAGCATTTGCCGTGAATTTTGAATGCCAATATGGCTAACAGGCAAGAAGTTGAATTAGGACAACGCAATGCATTCTGAACTGATTTTGTTCCATTTATAATGCCAAATTTTACAGTGAAGTGATTGATTGTAACAGGTGAATTGATCGGTTTCACGTGACTAAAGAGAACCTCACTCACAGAAGAACTGATTCAATAGGTGCGATTACAGAAACATTGATATGGACATTGATGCATGATTTGCTCGACTGAGCAGACAGATAGAGCAGCAAGCAAAGTAGATAGCGTATATAAGTCACCGGACCTAGAGAGCTCAAACGATCGACTACTCAACATCTACAAAGAGCAAAACACCAGTCCATAGTGAGTACGACGTTATGAGCCTCTTATAATTCTTCGAGCCCAAGACGGTTATGATCAGCAAATTAATCACTGCCACTCCGACCGTTAATACAATGAGAGTGACTAATTGCGCAAACAATAAAGTTGATTTGTCGGAGATTCTTTCGTAATTCATATCCACCAACTCCTGTTGTGCTTCTATGTATTTGGCATTTATTCAGTATTAGAAAACGCATGCAATTTGTTTTTAACAAATGATCAGTTGTGTTTATTGCACCAACAATCTATTTTGATTGGTCATTTAGAGAGTTGTGCTTCAAGTATACCACAATAAAAATCATCCGACCGATCCACTAGGACTCACGAACTGAGAATTGCTTAGGCCACATTGCAGTATTCAGCCGACTGCTTCTCCGGATGAAAAGTGTGTTCACACGTAGCAAATGTAAATATTTGTCAACCAAAGGAAAATTGATTTCCCCATTACCATATCCGGAAGTGCTGGGAGTGTTTAACACAATCTAGCAGTAGGGCGAATGCTGAAATTTACATGTCACGGTGTACCTACAGCTGCCTTTCATTCTTAATTTTTCGTAAAATAAAGAACTCATTTTTGACTCCATTTTTTGATCTTCTGGCTAAGCCTGAATTGGTCAAACTTTGCCTAGTATTCCTTTCTAGGATGTGTTCAGATGGCTTTAGAATGACGATGATTCACTGACTTTGTGAAATTTGGTATGAGTAATCCAGACTAGTGGTGACAGAAGCTATACTATACAATTAGTCTGCATACATTATGGGGTGCATTTGGTCCCAAAGTTTTGGCTCACAATTATTTCGCTAACGTGCTAGACTGACTGCTTACTAGTTCAGCGGTCAAAAAATCTCGTGTCTCTTGTCGTTACTTGACAAGCCATTACGACTGCAAAGGTTGACTGCACACCCTGAGCTATTCCCGCCATTTCTACCTGTATTCAGGCCATTACAGTCTGGGCACATGGAATCAGACGCTCGCAGTGTCTATATTTAAGGATAGAAACCTGGTCAGCACGGATCGTGGACCGTCTTGACAGTGGGGTGGTGCGAAACGAAGTGCTCGAACGACCACAGGTGGAAAGGACAATGCATTTGTAGCTATTAGATGGGTAAGTGTATGACTTCAACAAGATGTGACCCAGCGAAATGGATGTGGGTCCAAGAGAGCCCAAAATTTAATCTTCTAAATCGGCCTGACAGTGTCACCAAAAGTTACAACACATAGGCGCCAAGAAAATGGTTTTCACTTTGTTACCCGACTTCATATATTCCAACAACTACTTGATATCGAAACAGCCAGTACATGCAACCGTTTTCGTTTGTCGACGGTTCCCGTAGGAGAATAAATTCGTTATTTGAATGAATTTGTCTCTGGCTGCATGGGTTGACTTTTCGTGATCGAAGAACTGTTGGTGTTCAGCAAGACCGTGCAGTGAACAAAACTCATCAAGATTAGTTTGAATTGAAGTGACGCGTAAGAAGACAGCAGACATCTTAGTGTGAAACTAGGTTTACCTTTTACGTCTGCGTTGTGCTGGGATACACGAGATTCACTGAATGGATCGTTCACTAACTGGCTGAACCGATATTTTGTGTGGTTACGGTTTTGTCTATGGAAGTGGATAGGGGAATGTGAATCACTGCTGCAATGAGCGATTTTCAAGTACCAACTGGACATTTCGGATGGGGCTTGACATGCGTGCACGTAATTGTGTGTGTGTGTAAGCAGACTGGTCAATAACCACCGAGTCCTTGTGGCTGTTGTACTTGGGTTTTCAGTACTGAAATCACCACCAAAGTTCAACACGGGAAGAAGCCTTCTGACCGGGCTCACTTGACCGCTGTCGGAATCATTTCCATAGCATCCCTAAACCACGAGTACAATGGAAGGGGCATGCATCATATCCATTTGGGCTCACCACAAGAAGAAGAGCAAAACCGGTTGCCGTGATCCGGAAGGTTGGAGTAGCATAGATGCACAAAAGTTCCCAATAGGTTGGGTGCTAGTGAACTGTTGTCTACCACCAAAGTGACCAACGGATCCGAGGTTCAAAACTCTGATCATAATGATGTTGTAGACCTAGGGTTTATCTCAATAGTACCCGTCCTAATCAAAGCACCGTACCAAAACGCATATGAGCAGGAGAGAGAAACCTTGTGCCTGTCTTTGAGCGAAGATTACATTTTGTTCGCCAAAAGCTATACCCAGCCCATAAGGATTAGCTGCACTTTGATGGTGGAAGTAAAACCCAAAAAATATATTAAATTTAAACACAATCGTCGTCTCATAACTGACGATCGGAATGTGAATGCGCTCACTGTCAATAGAAAATCCACTAATTCTGGCTGGTACGTTTAGATGTGAACCGACGGACAGTTTTCCAGTAAGATCAATTTCTGAAGATATCGATAACCAAGGGCGTAAAATATTGGTGATATTGAGAAAAAACCTGTTCGTTTGAAAAAAATCAAAAGAAGAGATGGAATAAATCGTTCAGATAACCTTCAGTTTTGGGCTTGACCTCAGGGCCATCAAAGTCCATGGATATGACCGTTATGACATTCGTTTCTGTTTTAACGGGTAATTAATCGTTGAAATAGCTTTTGGGCTTTCCGAATTTCGTCCATTATCATTGTCAGTTTTCCAGTTTTCGCTGCCAGATTCTGTATGATACGCAATTATTTTATGAGGAATGCGTCAATCAGTTGGTCAATAAAGTCAGCTGGTCAGTCATTTAGTTAGTCTATTTTTCTGTCTGTCCCTCTGTATATCATTTATTTAGCCAGATGATCACTTTGATCAGTATATATATATATATATATATATATGTATAACATATATGCATATGCACATATGGTATGACCAGCTTACTGTTAGTTGACAAATCACAGTAACTTGAAGCAGTGCATTATATACTATATTCTGCATTAATATTTGGTTGGCTTATAAGCGCACAACTTTTGGGTGAGAATAATCTCGGCTGCCGCTTCTGTCACCAGCAATGTGATATCCCACTAATCAATATCAAGATTTCTGATGCAGACCACTAGGAACCGTTTCTAAGATTGGTTTTGAAGTTATCTTTGTGTTCCACGGTATCTCAGGGTTCACTGAAAATGAAACTGTATGCACGTTTCGATCCAGCTCATCGGTTTGATTACCTAAGTCCTACAGAAACTATCAACTTTAATTGAATATTCATATATCGCAAGTCTAAATTAGATACTAACATTTTTCTCACGGAATGGCTGATTGACCACATTGATGACAAAGGTTTCCATTCAGCTGTGGCTAAATGAATGAGGTACTTGTGACTGTCTTATGATACAACAGAAAAGACAAAAAACCGGATTTCATACAAGATGACTACTGGCGCCAAAATGATCCAAAACTGACTTGTCGTGAAAACATGGAGTCACACAATAGAATAGTAGGATCGGTTGTTTACAGCATTTTCTTCGTTCAGAACTGCATATGTGGTCGACATTTTTTGTTGGCTTGTTGTTTATTCCTGAGGTTCCGGTTATTTCCTTCTGACAGATCCACTAAAACTTGATGGCTCAGTAGTGGAAAGCCATAAAAATCACTTTTTTACGACCCAACGACTGATCTGCAACTTCTGTAATTCTATGGACGTGCGAAACAATTGATTCAACTAAGACAAAACTTCTATTTGTGTGCATGGTGCATTTTACTAGCTATTCTCAATCCAAATGCGTTGCCAAGGCGTTGAAAGAAAACCGCAGCAGTACAGCTGAATTGACTTTCATTTGCCTTCAAATGTCTGATACATTCTTCCACGTGTTAAAAGCAATAGCTATAATAGAAGCAATGGTTGTGACGCTCAGCCGTCTGCTCGATCTTGGTGAACTTTGCCTTCCTGACTCATATCGCCAACCTGAGTAAGCCAAATTCTGGTTAACTTAGGCTTAGGCTCGTATATTCGTGCAGTTGAGAAGATGATAAGCGATGGCAGAATTCAGTCTAATCGATGACCATGTTCCGTTTTATCTTCATGTTATTTAGAAGGTACCCATTTGCCGAAAGTGAGAGCGGCAGAGGTACCTGAAGAGAAAGAAATAACTTCACAGTTAACAATATAATGTAGTTTTACACTGAAATTCACAAACTGTTGAATTATTGGGACCCTAAAAACTCCCATTTTGATCCTTACTGGATGAATACCATAGCAACTCCTTACTCTCAGTCGGAATGTCCGACGTGAGAATAAGGACCATTAACTTTAAAAATAAAATCGAATCAAAATCGAAGTGAAATTGATCGACTGATGTATATGCCATCTGGTATTCACCTTGGTCAATGTCCTCCAACGCCCTTCAAAGTCGTGCTGTATGTTAATCTGCCCTGGAGTGCATTGTTTTTACACCAGTCTGAACAACGAACTCCATGACTGGTGTTTATTCTGACTTTCCATTTCTGACCTTAATCACTTACATCCTTGCTCAGGTGGACACTTAGTCCAATTGATTGTTACGTTCTCATCACACTCCTGGTCAACAAGAATAACTCTTTTCGTTTTTTCTGTTTGTACCCAGTGGTAGTCAGACGCACTGGGGATTGAAATGTTCTGTCGAAGTGGGGTCTTTCTAACGACTGCTTCCATTTTACATTTAGTTTATATTCAGTTTAGAGGGTTTAATTGAACTTGGTTCTTTGAGATTAATTGCGAAATTATGGTTTCCTGATACTCAAGACAACGATCTCAATGAATGACACTAAGTGTTGGGCCCCTTCCACAGTAGGAGTATTCGGTAAATAAAAAATACAGGAGTAATATTGAAATGCATGGTAACTTAGGTACTGGCTTTAAAGTGTCTTGGGCGTTACGTCAGTCACAGTGAAAACGAACAGCGGAGTCACCTTTGAAGGCAAATTGACACTATTTGGGGAATATTAGTCGGTGCACTATCATAGATATTAATTTTTGTACAAGTACCGAACATGACTGTGACCATAGGATTAACGAATACATTAGCACCTCTTATAGTTCACTCTTTAGCATAGACCGTTTTTTACCAATAAACTAAGAAAGCCAGTGGCTTACAAGTGCCGTAGGTTTCATGCAAATATTTGAATAAATGTTTTGTTGTTTTCGATATTATTTCAGCCAAACTGCGAAAGCGTCATCCCTCCTCTTAGAATACAAATGATAGCTTTTTGCAGAGTAGTGAATAAAATTTGTGAGGAAAATGGCCACTAGGTTTCTGCAACGCTTTTTTTAGTTCCTGTAGTTAGACGCTAGGAGGTATAGATGAGCTGTACGTTTGGATTTTGCAGTAATCTGCATAGGTATTTGACATCAATGGCTAAAACATGACAGCTAAGCGGGAACAGAAATTTGTCGCGCTGCTTTTAAAGTCCGCACACATTACACTTCTTCAAGATTAACGCAGTAATAATAGAATAGTTCGAAGAATAGCAGTTATTTTCCTAAACTTCCCATTTTCAACCCTTCTTTTTTTCTTTGAAATCCACAATCAGGTTACATTTTCTGTCACTGTGATACAGTCGAATGTCGTGCTGCTGGCATGCATGATTGTCGCGCCGAGTTCTACTGTTACACTGTATACCAACTGGCTCGCCCCCAAGCCGGAGCTCCTGATTCACTAGCCTCACTGGGACATCTGATGGTGGATCCACCGGATCATGTGGTGCTCACACGTGGTTGTGTAGCTAATGGAATGATACACATGTGCGAGAAACGTGAACGTCAACCGAGCACCTCGGGTGCGATGATTCTACTGACTCAGTGTTGTCGCGATGCATGGTGTAATACAGACCGAGTACGTCCTGCAATGATTTATAACGGTATAAATGCGATGCTCATTGCAAGGTCAATCGTTATTTCTTTATTAGCACCGACACTGTCGCTAAAAATCAGTTATTTCAATACTTGATGCCGTAGTTAAATGGCCCGCTGACATCCATTTCGGATGGCCTAGTGATGGACGCGCCATTCAGAAATTCCAACAATGAGGTTGGCCTGAGTTATTCTTCTCTAATGTTGACCAGGGAGTAATAAGTTGCACTCTGCTCCATAGAGTGATTCCCTCTTCATTCGCTTTCACGTGACAGAACACATGTGAGAGACGTCCACATGATTATTGTATACAGTGATTCATGCGTCAAGATTTCTGCAGTAATACCGAAACGAAATTTGCTGTCTACTTTTGTATAGCAACACAGTGTGCCTCAATGCATGTTGTAACGGAATTCAGTTCAGTTATTGAGTAACTCTCGAACCAGGCACTTCTTATCCCGACTAGAGAGCATAGTGTGGGTAATCACCGTGTACTATCAAGAAACTGAACCAAGTTAAGTTTACTAATATGCCTCAAAACCCTCGGTGAACGGCCACAGCAACAGAAATACGCGGACAGTCGAACAGAGGAATTGAACGCAGCGACGGCTCCGAGAAAAGATATTAAGCTTTAATTGGCTGGTGGATATACTATCGCAACGGATCAGTCGAAAAGTGAGGGACGAGCAACTGAACATTTGGAATGTATTGGATGGAAAGTGATGGGAATTCAGCTCGAGGGGCCGGGCCTATAAACACCTGAGGTTATTTGAGAGGCGAAGTAGGATAATCCCGAAAATCTGAAGGGAGGCAGCTGACATTACAGGATGGCTGAGTATGGTCAATGAAGGCAAGAACAAATAGGGGCACGAAGAAGGCAGATGTTCAGGTGAAGTTAATAGGGTGGGAAAGCGCAAACTTAGTTCAAGTAATGGTATAATCACGCTAGAATCTAATTTGGATTGTTTGGAGCGTAAATAGATGAGAAGTCTATTTAGGAATCACATGGTGATTGCTCGGTGGATTTTCGTCGGTCAGGCAAGGCTATACTTCAAAAGGAGACAAAGGTATCGAAAGAATTGGTTTTTATTATCCGTAATATGTTTTGCGTACGGATGGGCGTACAAAATTGCCCCGGAAGCACAAGAGAGAAGAATACCGGGTATACTTACCTGAAGAGCGGCAATAACCGTGTGCTTCAGGGGAACTTTCGTTCATTCATCCATATGCAAAACATATCACCAGGAAGCAATGATATAACCTGCTTAGGCAGTGACTGAACAATAACGAAGAAAGCCGGAAGAGATATTAATAACAAAGTTTTATACCACGATAGAGGGTAAATTCTGTCCAAATAATAGTTATGAACAAGTGTCACAAACAAAAGGAGATTCGGAGATGGACGACAGATTTTCTCATGACCTCTGGCAAAGTTGGTACCAAGATGACAGAATCGTTATACGGTCAAACAAACCGCACGGGGGATAGAAGATTAAGAAAGGAATGATCCAGACAACCGTGTCAAATAATGAGAGGTAACAAGTCGCTAAAAGGAAAGATCCATTAGGCAAACACACCAACTAAGGGAGCATGTTTGCTCGGTTAAGTAGGAATTTTAATCAACGTAATCCTATACTTTATGCACATAAAACTATTGCAAAATCTTCTTTAAAATGACTGGTATTACGAAGAAAGTCTTGCACGCCTCCCTGCAGATGTATATACATTCATATACACATAATAACACGTTAACTGTTTGACAGGTTAAGAGGAAAGTGGTAACAATGTAATTCATTAAGCAAGCAAATTTGGTGGGCCAAACCATCTTACACAGTCTATGAAACTTACATTTTGCTGTCACCTCATTGCCCACCAACACATGAAGAAACCCCCAAAATAATGCATCAGAAATGTTTTGCATTACCAACGTCATAATTCGACATTGAGCGCAATTTCCATCCTTCCAACTGGAAGTAGCATTAATCTGATGAATTACTGAGTTAGGTAATCAAAATAATTGCAGTTGTGGACAATGCTTTGTTATCAGTCAGGCGGTAGCTTATTGATATCAGTCGTATCGAAGTTGGAAGTTTCGGATCAATAAACTAACCTAACACAAGTGATACAGAAACGATAAACAGAGGAAAAGAGAGGGCTAGCAAATATGATGTGCGGGATAAAGCTTCACATCATAAATCGTCCAATTTTCGAAGCTTTATTCAGACAGAATTCGTAATTATTTTGCCTACTTGTCAGTGTTGAAGGCGATCTGGTGATTAATGCTAAGCCCACGGATTTTCTGGGCTATTGTGTAGATAAGTTTCTGCAACACTGATTTCTCCCGGAATTGAAAACCTAAATTAAACAACATCTGATACAGACTTCGACTAAGGTAGAACCATTTTCATTCAATATAAATTGGATTTTAGTAATATCATCGGAGCTTTGCACGTTATAATGTGGTCTATTAACGGATAATGCCCGTTCCACAATGAGGGGGCAGATCGAATTCAAATATACCTTCTATTATCGTTTATTGCTTCCAAGTGTTGTTCATTTGCTGACATTTTTATCCTGGTAATTGCCTTCATGTGGATGATCAATCCACCCCGTTACAAAATTAAAGATTGCACAGTAATCCTCTTCACGACTGGGGTGAAAAATTACTCCAAACTAAGGGGAAAATGGAATACAGCAGCGCAGCATTGGTCTGTTTACTTTGGGAATAATTTCGAACTAGCTCCCTAGATGTATGCCACAGTCAAGACATAGCCACTGACTACAAGATGCCGATGCTGATTACTAACATTCGATTTTAAAGACGTCCGTATTCTTATCAAGGCGGAACAAGTGTTGCGAACAAACCAGCTTCTGTTCACATGGTTCACCTGTCCATCTTTTGATAACATTTGCCTGTCACAGTGAGACCGTACCTCATCGTGGTGTGACGGCTGGAGGGTCTCCATGATCCATAGAGTTAAAAGGAACGGTACATTAAAAACTGAAAATCCAGTGACGCTTGGAAGGTCAGTTGATAGGAGCTTGACGAAGTAACCTCCTGGTCATCCAGCTTGGGATGGATTAAGGGTGGCAGCTCAATCGAAAGAAAATGAAGTGGAGAATGAATTCTCAAGCAGACGGGTTTCCACTTCGTTACGCCTTGTTGCACTGAGAACATGTTTTTTGTTCGAATCAAAGGTTTTGTTCAAGAACGCTGGTTTCTCCTGCTTAACAACTGATGTTAGCGAGCAATGCTTGCCCACCACTTGGCTAAATAACAAAAGTTATACCAGTTCCACCACGCACCGGTCTTCGAACAGGATTACCAGGACTGCTTTTTTCATTACTTTGAACGGAATGAGTAACGATGGGTGTCACTGCTCACCGCTGTTATGCTGCCTGAATGCCACACTGTCCAGCGGGTCAGAATTTTGAGTCAAAGGCCCCGGTAAGGGATTCCGAAGAGGAACCTCTTCTGCTATATGGGCACCCAAGAAGCAACCCTTGTTCATACTACCTCTAGCATCTTCCTGCGGGGAACCTTAAGAATCTTCGTTCTTTCGATATGCAGACAGAAATATTTGAAGCTACCAATAATTAAAAAGGAGAAAATAAACTAGTCTCATTGCTTAGAGCCAACTAAGTTCAACTTTTGCTAAATTTGTAGAATAGATGTACGCTGAGTCTTCTAAGTGTGCTTACATGACCTGTCTTTCATAATCGCTTTTCGCATGCCGGATATAAACTCTTCTAGTTTCATCCTCCGCGTATCGCAGCATCCGATTTCGAACGCTTGTAGTCATGCTGGCGTTGGAATCTCAGTGCCTGAGAAGACCGTGCACTGTTAGAATGGATCCCAAACAACCTTCATTTGTGTGCTGTTTAACTGGAGGACACATGTCAATAGCAATGCAGTTAACTTTTATTATATGTTTGTCTTAACTGTTTATGCGTCCAGCGACCGGAGTCCACATCAAGTCACAGATGAAAAATACTGAGATACATCCCAATTACTCCGAAGTGAGCTTTCAGCCAATGTTATGGGCATTACTATTCATTTTAAATCCTAACTTGTTTAACTGGTAGAAATAGAGCAGTTCTTAACGCCGTCTCTCTTTGAAACTCATTTCATTGTCCCACTTTCCATATTCGAAAATCGGGAACCGATCATTCAGCCGAGTTCACCACGAGAATTTGCTTTCTTTAGGATTGCCTCCTTTTTGATTTTTGGAAAAGTCGCCCAATCCTTATCTAATACTAATGACATTGGTATTTTATCAGACGGAATTTTGTTTGACTTAGAATGTAGGGACCACGTTGTGCTATTAAGTGGGGACCCAAGCAAAGTTTACCTCTTTCTCAATCATATAAACGACGGTGTAGGTAAGTTCGGGATTTGCTTTGCACCGAGAATATCTTAAAGTCGACCATTTTTCTTGCAGGGGAAGACATGGATTAGGTAGACAGGTTTATTTACTTGGGTGGTTGCATCACACCTGGTGCTCACATATAGAATAAAGTGTCTTTGTGCATAGTGAAGGGTCAATTGGCGTTTGCCATTGTGAGGCTTCATTGGCTTCATTGGCATTGGGTTGAATTGTCACAACGCAGTAAGATCGGTGCTGCTATGACGGTCAGAAACATAACCCTTGAGGCGAGAATACATGGGAAAACTTTCTAATTAATCACCGATCTGTAACGTTGGGAGCATACGGTGGGAGGATGTTGTGGGTAATTCAGTGGGTAGATTCAAGGTACTGAATCATAAGTTTTAATGTTTACAGGACCCAGTGAATTTGAATAGACTTAATTGGTTGGGACATGTTTCGGGCGTGCTCACGGAAAGATCGCCTCATTATACATTTTCTTCCGATGCAGTGGTTGGGAGGTGGGTCGAATCGACCAACTGACGAAATGTCTACAATGCATGGAAAACTTCATCGGCAAACTGACCAGTGTAGGCCCAACTAGACCACCGGGTTTGGAGTCCACTGAATAACCCAAGAAGTGGTTGGGGACAATGGCAGGTTTAGTTCAGTGGCATAGTGAGTGTGGCTGCTGCACTCGGAACAGTCTTTTCTTATCCAGTTCTTCAGCTTATTATTTTACAGAATGTCTTTCACTACCTGTCTATATCCTTCCTTTTTCGATTAGATAGCACTGTGAGGTATCAACCAAAACTACGACATATTGGTGCCAGGTTAGTGATTGAAAAATAAACTGCGCTACCTTCATAAACTAGGGCAACTTGGAGCTTTGTGTACGGAGGACGCTTTTCCACTCCGTGTTTATCAAGTGATGGGCGTTGATAATGCCACTTTGGGATCTTGAAGAGTTGTTTAACCCTAAACAGGTAACAAATATCCATCCTACGTCTACGGAACTACACTGGAATGCATTCGCCTAATGTTTTTTGAAGCTACTTCTCGGCATCACCTAGACGAATGATCGATCGCCCACAGACAAAATAGTAAAATTGGTGGGATTTGGCAAACGGCGGATCGGATTCTTTGGCTGCCGCAGCCGGTATTCTATTACACATGGAATCGGTGATAGAACTAAATGGATTGTGTTCGTCGTGGTGAGGAATTCAAGCAATGCTCTAGCACAATTTCCCTCGTAATTCTCGAGAGGAATTTGTAGGACAAAGTTTAACTTACTAACTCATGCTAGTTACGTTTCTCTGCACTCACGACTGTAATTTATTGGTGGATCTTTAGGGTATCCGAGGCTGAAAATAATTGTTTGTATGTTGATGCTTTGAGCACTAGGTTCATATTTCCTGCCATTGTCAGAAAATGTTCTTGCCAGCCTTCTTCTGAATGAAGTGAGGTAGTTGAATTGCTGGTATCTAGCTGTCCACATACGTTTCTGATAATCCCACCGGTTCTCCGATTCCTCTAACATCGAACAACGACGACCAATTTACAGTATTTAGACCTCCAGATAAGTTTACTCCATCCGGCTTGAAATCAGTCAAGATCGTTGTCTAAGTACTGTTCGTCCATTGTATCTTTACGGATTTAGTCGTTGAGGTTTCACTCCAACGCGTCACCGATATAGCTGTCAAAATAAGATTTGATGAAAGTACTGGTCATAAAAACGGAAGCCGGCTTTCCGTCTGCATAAGGCAGTCAACCTTGACAATTGAGCTAATCAATCGGGAAGCTGATATTTTTAACAGTAACAAGATGACTAGCTAACCCAGTACAATGGTAGATGTAATTAACTCACTCGAATAGATTACGTATCTTGTGACAAATATTTAACAAATCATGAAGACAGTTCTTTCTAGGATGCGAAATTATGAGAAAACTGAAGCAGACAGCTACTATGAAACTGAATCGTATGCTTGCATGGATGAGAAGTTACTGCTTAACAAAGTTCAACTGTGAAATTTTCGTTTGATATTTCAAACAATCTGTCACCTACTATCCACAAGCAACTGGTTGTTGAAAAACAAGTATGTGGGATTGCTCATAATGATTTCGCTGCCCTTTTAGTGACAGTTCATCTAAGGTCAATTTTCTGGCGCACAAGGGTCTATTGCTTGAAAAACCCGGTGACGGATAAATACGATGAACCACATAGTGCTGGTATTCAATGAATCGCTAAGAGGCAGCTTAGGCAGCCCATTAGCCTTAATATCTAACGCACAGTCGTTTGCCCCTGGCTGATGAGCCGTTTCGGGTGCAATGAATGAACTCTTTCGACGATTTTCCACAAGAAGGAAAAAGCTTTGGGCGAATTCCGTGGTTGCCACTGGTAGATTAGACTTTAATAATTGACAGTGAATCATTTTAAATGACTAACTTATCTGCTCGACTCCCAATAGTATTGCATTCGTCGAACCTCCGCTTACGATTTCAAATAAAGAATTTCATAGCTCCGCAATTTTTTCCGACCAGCGTGAATCGAAATGATGCAGATCCTCATAAGGTGCATTACATGAGGATTACAGCCGCGAAGTGTTATTTAAAACAGTTGTCTGCCACGTTCGCCTGGAAACAACGGTTTCATCGTGATTGGTTCACTGTGGTGACAATATCTGGGAAGATAATTCACTCTGATAGTTGCAGTATTGATCAAAATAATGAATTCTGGAAACATTAAAGGACAGGATCAGTTGATACACCCACTAAGTAGCATTACCTTTTAAGTCGGAAACCATGACTACATGAATCCTGGGTACTGTTCGGATTCAAGATTCTTCGGTGACCGTTTGGGGTTGAATTTGTTTCCGAAAAGTTACGCACTCCCGGCGGCGTTAGTCAAGCGGATTAAAACATGGTGTTTGGACTTGAAGGTCTCGCGTTCAAATCTACCCGTCGCCGATCAAAGTACCCAATTCGCAGCACTCTGTTGGCCACGGCCTGCTTCCTGAAAAATGGTGCACATCGTTTTTCATTAACTAAAGACGTAAAGATGAAAGATAAAAAGCGACGACCACTTCTGATTCCAAATACCTGCATTTTACTGTGCAAGATTGCTGCTCATGAAGTGGCCTAGACATACATCGAAATTGAAAGTCTGTGCTCTTGTATTACCCAGAATTTGATTCTGATCCTTACAAATGATTTTAGTTTGATCAAATGAATTTGGGTATTTTACTTTCTATGGTCTCCAAGTTCGGATTTCAATAAAACATTGCACTGCACTGAATAATTTGCAAAACCTCATTAATCTGATTTTTATGATTACCGCATAGTATTTCTAATGACCTCTACGCACATTTAAATAAACAGAGCAGTTATCTATTAAGACCAGCTAACATGATCCGATAGGCATTTCTTATAAAAACCAAAACCTTCAATCACAGTTGAGTTATAAGAGACTGCATTAAAATCTGTCGTTTTGGCAAATGTTCACCACTGGGAATCACTAATGAATAAGTCAGCACCAATGGATGCGCATGGCTCACCGACTAACTGATGGGGTTTGGCAGAGCAGCAATGCAGCATCCATCATCTTTCGGGCCTACGACAGTTTCCAGCACATTGCCAGCTGTATTCATACTTCAGCTTCGGAAGCACGAAATCAAACTGTGCAGCCCCAATGGAATTTCTTTTAATCTGGCCCCCAATATAGTTGGAATAATATCTGCAACAGACAAAGTGAAAGAACTACAGCCACAGCTGCGTCAGTTTTACTATATAATTCACGAACAACTCGCAGATGCTACTGTATCTTGTAAAAATCAAACCAAACAGTAATGAATATGTAGGCGAAAGCCAAACACGCATCATGATTCCCAATGCCATCAACATCTCTGTCCTGTTGCAAAAGCTGCGGTTTCTTCCAGTATTTATCCTTGTCATTTTGAAAAGTTATCGATTTTATCCCTCTGACCGCCAGTAGGCTCTCTTTTGATGGTAGGTCGTTCAGTTAATCCATAGAATCAGACACTATAAAGTAGCAAGGGTAAATAATCCGTTGAATGGTATTAAGGCGCTGTGTAACTGCTTCATTACTCCCAGCGATAAATGTAAACTATATGCATCTATCCTGATCCAACTAGAAACCGAATCTGTGACAAACGAATCTGACCAGCACGACGGGTAGCTATTCCACGTTGTTCAGAATAGTTCACAAAAAGGTTGGTCCGCTCGCTTGGCCCAAATGGTAACCACAAGTTCTTTCCTCGACAGACGTCTTACTCTTAGGATGTCTCGGAAGATGCATTTTCTAAATTTATGACCTACAAATTGTACCGATGTTTTTATGTGGTAAATTGGCCAGTGAGACTTTTGTTCACAGCTGGTTCAAACCTTTAAACTCTTCCCGTGATGGACTGGGTCTCACCCGAAGATTTCTTCGTCACCCCACAAGTGGTGCTTTATCAGCCGATGTAAAATGCCGCATTAAAGAATCTGAATCATGCGTAAATGAATCACGACTCGTTTCTTTAAATATCAAACAGTTATTTCGCCGGCATCAGTGAGAATGCCCTGAAATAGCTCAATTTATCAATCTGTGATTATCATTTGAATGTGAGCTTATCCATTGATAAACTGCTGGTTCACTTATTCATCTAACTTGAATCGCACCACAGCCAATCACCAAAGTAGAGCGATTCTAAACTATTTCGCGGAGGGAAATATCAACTTCATGCAAAAAGAGAAATCAGAAGACTTTCAGGGGTAAAAAACTAAAGCTGCAAAAACGGCAAAATTTCCTATGTAATTTGCGTGTGTCAATGTGTGTGCAAGGTACCACTTATTGCACTTATGTTCATGGTTAAATGAGAAACCATTGTCGTCCTTAGTGTGTGGCGGTAAGAGCAAAATGCCCTGAGGGTTTTATTTGCCCTGTCATTCGGGACTAAAAGGTTCCGTGAATGGCTGCATCACCCTTTGCTTCATCTTCAAAAGGTTGATGACTTCCATTCCGGAAATCCATCGTCTACGATTAAGATAATGCGCTAATGAATATAACTGATTGTAAAATAGGTCTGAATTTGCACTGGTGTATACTTGCACAGACCTGAACACAGATAGTGTATTACCAGAATCATGGAGAGGAATGAAGACAGTGAGCCAGAAACAGTAAAGAAAAAGGCAGTGTGCGAAAGTTACCGCACATGTTAGTTCTTTCATTCTGCATCTTCAACGCATGGACTATCCATCGGAATTCATGAGTACTCTGAGACTTTCCTAATTCCCAGTTATCCTGACCGAAGTAAAAGGTTGACCTCATGGATCCTACCTTGGCCTTCATCCAAATGGTCTAGCCCACAAAGCAGTACGACGACACGAGGTTCACGTAACCCAGTGGGACCTAAGACCGACTACTCAGTTCGTGTTCCCTTCAAATGGGGCTGACACCTTCGGCCCCTAGTGCATTTCTCCACAGATGCAGACGAATTTAAAGCCGTATGCTTCGTACGCCTTCTGTGGTTAGTTTAGAATCAGGGTTTAGCTATCTCCTCATACTTATAACCAAAGATCAATCAACCCGGTGGAGCGCACCGGGCATTCGTCTTCATCCTCATACTTTAGTAGAGACATTTCCGCCACAAAGGCAGTAGCGGGAATTTTCAGGAGAGGTTATGTGAGACTGAGATCGTTCGGGAGGATTTCGGGAAGTTTTCAGGGTTACTAGCCAACTGGAATGCTGAGACATCCACCCCCGATCATGTTGAGGTATTTGGGGGTCTTTGAATTGAAACGTAATTTTCACTAGACTGCAGCTCCACTTAAGAGTCGCTTTTTTGTAACAACGAATTATTCGTTATTCCTAATAAACGAAAAATTTATGCTATGCTACAAAGCCCCGTACCTGGATAAATGGGTCATGTAACATACTTTGCTGGCGGCAAATAACCTAATCTAAAAATAATAATGCGTCTGTACCAATTTCAGAGGATTTCTTATGAAACTAAATGTCAACTAAAGCTTTACGAATTATTCTGTCATAAACGAAGACATATCTCTTCGGTTACGTTGTTCACTTATAGTAGGGACAAAAGTCTGACAGAACAGGCAAAAACACCTGGTTGACCTGTATCTTTTCATCTGCCAACCAACCAACCGACGTTTTTGACATTAACATCTTACTCTGATTCCATAACGGTTATCACGTATTCGGCTTTCTCCTTGATTCTGATTCCAACAAACTGCAAATGAGGCAGTAACATTGTTTGCTTGATGACCACGAAGAATGTGCTAAGCAACTGCCATGTTTGATTCATCGTTCAAACAAAGTTGTTTGTAGACGAATTGGCTTTCAATGATAAAAACAGTTAAAACAAGGCGAACAATAAAGGCCACGGAAGATAATAGCCTCAGTCACCACATATGGTCAGTCATCTTTCCTCATTGAAGCTACTCATCGAGAGGACAATCAGGAAAGGTTATTCATCAGTGCCCAGTATGCGCTTCAAACCACACAACATACGATGACCACATTCAGGTGGTAACAATCCAAGGTGATGGTATGGTCTAGTTCAGTGCTGAGCTTTGTATAACGAGGCCACCGTCACACGGCCCTTTCAGTGGTTCATTGGGAGACAGTTCTGTATTGCTGTAACATTTGCGTCGAGTCACAAGACCCCTTAGCTATCGTATTGTTATCATACTGCTTTCAATTGACCTTATTGTAGAACACTGATTATCTGTATGCGGATTTGGGGCCCTGGACTACATAAGATTGTTTTAAAAATAGATCCTGCTTTCTCTTGGTCTGAGTCCAACATAAATACTAAATTAAGAATATCTACAGTGTTGGCCACAAACTCTAAGAGTTAGAAATTATGATATTCATTGTACTATGCTTCCACCTACCCATTATCTATTCTGTTCCAAATGCTTGAATTCTTTTCAGTTTTAATTCTTTTCACTCACCAACTTTTTGATTATCGACGACAACCTATCACAAGGGAGGTTTTTGATAAAAATGTTGGGTAATCACAAAGTCTAACGATAAAATTCACAATTAAAACAGTATATAGGCTTTATCGACTTTTCTGTGTGTCTTTAGCAATAAGTACGGGGTACTAACTAAATGGTAGGACAATTTTCCCTTGATTTATGATACAAAATGAATGCACGACATCAACGATAAACACCGCGGTGAACCTTGGAGTTACCCACCAGAACTGTTACTGGTGGACCTTCAAAGGGATGAACAAAACACGATCGGTCTACACGAAGTGAAGAACATAACTGCAAAATGTAGTTTTCGTTATCTCCCTTTGATTTACAGTATTTAAGTAGATTCGTTTCACAATTTGTTGATTAAGATCGATTAAATAAGTCTTTTATATGCCCATTTTATGCCTGTAAACAATTTTTTTTAATTTTACGCTTGATAGTCGTTGAAAAATGTGCCCAATTTGAACAGAAACAGCGAACTGGCACGGAAGATGAGTGATTCTTTTCGTTCGAACAAAACATCCATTAGTTATATTGGCTATCCAAAATTCACCAGTGGACGAACACGTGGAATGACTGGCTCTGTGTTGGACAATCCCTTCGATGTACGAAAACGTGAAATGTCCGAAGCACGAATCGGAGCGGATCCTATGGGGACGGGTAATTTAAATATCTGCGTATTGGCAAACTGTTCTACACTTATTTGTTTTT
Organism: Fasciolopsis buskii; assembly: GCA_008360955.1. NCBI lineage: Eukaryota > Metazoa > Platyhelminthes > Trematoda > Plagiorchiida > Fasciolidae > Fasciolopsis > Fasciolopsis buskii. The sequence goes on from LUCM01011467.1 coordinate 65,090, forward strand.
TCTTCCCCTTTCGATTGCTTCGATGTCTAACTGACTTTTTTAGGCGGAGCGAAAGAACTTAGAGAAATGTTTCGACTTATGGGAGGATTTGATTGAAAACCTTCGATAAGCGTAGGCAAGTTATGATGACCAGCCCTCGTTATAGAAGAAACTAGTAAAAGAGGTCTTCAGTGTATGCTATCGATTGCATAGAACAACCAAGTTAGTTTTATCGAGTGCTAACGCATCAATGAAGAGGTTGCTATTTCGTTTTTGGCTCACTGAGGATGATGGACGAGGTAAAAAAGGGAAGTGGATATCATGGGCCTTAGAAACTAGATGAGTAAGGAAAGAGCATTAGGTAATTTCCAATGGACTGAGTGTGGTAAGGTCCCAAAAAGCAATGCCAAATATTCTTCAGACTTTGTTTAGTAGCGACGTGATTAATTCAACTAAGAATAGAGGACCATGATGTGTGGTCATAATATTTTATGGATTCTCAAGTGCTAGAAAAAGTGACTTACAGTATCACGAATCAGTAAATACAAGAGATCTGAAATGACAGATGTAGGATAAAAGAGATTTGTATGAAGAAGTAATTCCTTTTCAATGTGAAACTTAGCTTATTTACGTGCATAATCTTGAGTAACAAGGGCAATACGTGTAACTTTGGCGAGTAATAAATGGGTGGATGACCATGTGATTCCTAAATGAACTCATCATCCATTCGCACTCCTAACGATTCAAATGAGATTTTAGTTGGAACTAAGAAAGGAGCACACTAGCATAGGGATGGTTGGACAGAAAAATACCGGCTACGCATGACTGAAGAGCGGCAATAACCGCAAAATCGGTAGTGTGCTTCCGGGGAAATTTTGTTCATCCATCCGTATGCAAAATATATTACTGAGAAAATAAAGTCAGACATCGCAAATACGAGATGCAAATTAATGGCCCTCCTACCACTGTGGGAAGTCATGGAACATCGTACCTAAAGAATAAGGATACAGGAAAGTGGGGATGTCTACGGCAAAGGAAGACGTGGAAGAGTGACAAGAAAGAGGTTTCAGGGAGCCTGTCTACAAGGGAAAGAGGAAGCAGCTGTTATGACCGCAGAAGCAACGGTTTCCCAAGGTTGCGTTGTTTATGCAACTTCGGCTTTTTTATTCCAAATTTAGTGACTTCATGCGGTACTGAATATTGCATGCGTAACTCCATGGCTTGAAATCTGTGAGTTTACCATACTGAATCGAATGTTTTCACCAAGTCTATCTGAAGATCACTTACAAAGAGCTGTTTTAAAACAATATCGTCATTTGTTCGACTCTTTACCTTGGGCCGATTGACATGGACCTGTTCAGCAACCCAATTTTAGGTCCCCGGGGTAATCTTCGTTATTCGAACCATATCATTCTACCTGCCATTGTAGTTCACAGTTTAATTAGACATACAAGGATGTATCCTTTAAAAGTGCATATGAGAACGGACCGGCCGATCTGTGTAAATGTTCTGGCCCATTTCGTAGACAATTCCAATAACACAATTAAGCAAACTACTGACACTAATGCGGCAATCTTGTTCATTCCAGTGACACTGAATTCACTCGTATTTTGGAAGGAAAACTGCCGCCCATTTTCATTAGTTTTCGTATAGGCTCACTCATCCACTGTAGTCATGGAAACAGGCGGACATCAAATCAGATCAGGTCTGACAATAATTCTGCTATTTGGTGACGAATAATTCCGTTTTATACAGTGTTTCCAGACCTTGATTAGAACGTGGATCGTCACGTAGATTATTCTTGTGTGCCTATGAGTAGGTGTGCACCATAAAGGAGTTCAATACACCAGTCGAAGCGAACCTATTACCACCGCACATTTCCCTTAACAACCAGGGGGTCATATCTGGCTCGAAAGCACCACTGTGTCTCACATCCTGTCAACCGGAAACCATTTCCCTTGGCTGCGACTCCCTATCTCTTTCTTCGTCTCTTGCTCCCTCTCCCCCCGTGATATCTGCCAAAGAATCGTGCGAATCCTTTACCAACAGCGTGACAACCATGTCAAAAAGAAAGCTTCTAGACAAGACTACGCATGTGTAACTCGAGGTGGAATCAGGTGGACGGACATGTGTAGCTAAACAAAAGAAAATTCAATCTGTATTCTGCGCAGACAAATCAAATTAACTTAGCACATTGCAAATCGATAAACTAAAGAGAATTGCTTAGCTTTTGGGAATTCGAAATACAACCGAATACCAGAATTGGGAAGCATCTCGACTTTCCTCTCACGTAGTAGACATTCTCTCCATTTTATTGCAAATTTTCGCGTTTTCATTATTCTTATTACACTGTTGCTCTGTAGTAAAATTTAAAGCAAACTAATGCGGTGGAAATACCGTTTTCTTAATTGCTTATTAACCACGAATTGGTTGATCATATCTCAAGGTTGGATCCTAATCTGGCTAGTAATAAAGCAACTGTCGTCAAACACGGCAAAAGTAAACAGTCTCACTTGAATTCAATGTGATGTGTGGACTCCAGCTTGTATTTTAGGATAAAGACATTAACCATACTTTAGTACTTTCGATGCCAAAATGTCATATCTGATGCTGAATCATCTGAGCTTGGTTTGGGAGTTTTGCTTTGGACAAAGTTGGTGAGCATTCACATGATCATCACGTAATACAAGGACCATGTGTGTTCAGGTAGAAGAAATTTGTCCATTGGGTTTAAGGTAATCGTTACTCATCAGTTTTGTGAATCCGCAAACTTGTATCCTTATTGTCCCGGTTGATGATATTTAACCGAGGAGTAACCTTTGATGAATCACAGTGCAGCTTTTAAATGGACCTATCTTCCACTTCTCAAAGTCAAAGTGAAATTGTAGAGTTTTATCTAAGCGGGTCCACTTATTTATAGTTATCTGCCTTAGTTGGACCGACAAAGGAACACAGAAAAACTGTGGATTCCATGGTAACATTTTGTATGAATCAGTGAGAACATATCTCGGGAAAGGAATCATAGTCCTGAGCGGCAAGTTAAACTTAGCTTTAGAAAAATTCATCCGAACAAACCCGTCACGGACTTTCAATCTCCAGATGGACAAAAGTCATATGATACAGAAGGGGATTATGCACCTGTAAGCAATGAGACAGGTGTAACGATTGTATTCTGTAGCCTTTCAAAGCACGTACTCGTACACTGGAATGAGTTAATTGTGTAGAAACTCACTGCCAGTGATCATTCAGTGCACCGAATAAATGGTTTGGTTGCAATGAGCATTCTGCTGTTGCTTGTGGATTGGACCCAAAATAATATCAGTGGCTGTTCGAAGTTAGTGTGTTACTGATTGTTTATGGAATTACAAATAGCCGTACTCCATTCACTTTTGCCCATTTGTCGTTTCCAATGAGGCACGCTTCTTGATTTGTCAGCTGTTCACCAGGGTTATAGTTTGACAAGTATCACTCATGTGGCTCACTTGGTGTTGTGAAAAATAAATGCAGTCAATGTTTACCCGTTACACAACATAGAATAGCTAAGGCTCCCAAATAAATACGTCCCCGTGTAGTTCTTGAGTAAACTACTACATGCAAATTCAGATTACATTTTTATGTTGCTGTTCTGTTTTTATGACTATTCTTCTGTTTGTAACAACGCAACTGACGTGTGATGCATCGTAGGGCCACAAACTCTTACTGCCGGTTGGACTTATTTTGTATAACAGAAGCATGAGTGGACTAATGAATGGGAAGACTCAGTGGCGCAAAGTGAATATACATTTTAGGATAAGAAGTGTGATATTTTTCGGGGAACTAGGGTATGAGTGGAAAAATAAAGTCGGCCTGTGGAAGAATGCAATCCAAACAGAGTTAGAGAGAACTGGCCTAGAAATTTGAATCAACTATTCAGATACTCTGTATCTCTAATAGCAGTTTGTTGCTGTTGTTTGTGATCGTAGTTTATCACATCTCTAATATTCACGTATATAAATATCACTTAAATTCACCAAAATTGGCAAACCTGTCCACAAATGGAAAGTAAAATCTTAGCAGAAGGAAGGAGGAAGAAGAAAATATTCCAATTTCACTGCTAGAAGTGCATCACATCCACGGATGGAGATTTGTGGTAGTTAAGTTGTCGTGGTTGTTTGATGTTTTCCCTGCAAGGGATAGTTGAGAATAAATGGAATTCAGTTTAGTGATCTATGACCGGTGTTGCAAATAAGGTCATGAGAATGTTGAAGTTTATATGTTGCCGTGCAAGAGCCGTACGGTGGTTCCGTCCACCGGGCATTTTCAGCGTATCGATATCTGCAAAAGCTATTCAAATCGCCAGTGAGATCTTGTATTTCACTAAATATTTTTGCGAAAATGCTTCGCTAAGATCTTATCCAAGTCGAACACTACAATTTTCCTAATTGGCTCCAAACAGTCCACTCACTTCAAGTCACACTTTTCATCCGTGCACAGTGCAGTTTAACAATCACTTCCTTTCAGAACTCGTGGAATCTTGAACCGTTATTTGAGCATCCAGTGTGTTTTGATTTGATTTAATTAATTGATTAATTAATTGTTAAAACTAGAACTGAGAATATTATAGTCGCAAACAGTACCTGCGGAGATAAGCAAATGAGTATGTTCATAAGATTTCTGTAGTGTTTTGGTAGTGTTTTCACAAAACCTAATAAATTATTGAACGGCTGACTATTCAGTTGAATTCGCTAAGCTGTATTGGCAGCTACTCTGGCTGCTACAACTACCACTCATCTCAGTAATAATAATGTTATTATTATTACCACTACTACTACTGCAACAAATATTACTAATCGTAGCGAGATTTATACCGGAATTTGCATATGTTCGCCAACTGACGGCGAAGAAAAGATGCAGCGGTGTTGACCAATTTTGCAACTTTTACCACCTGATAAAACGGTAACTGTGAAAATAAAATAAACGGAATGAATGCTAACGAAACAGTATGTCTGACTGTTTCACACAAAAAATTCCTCATCCAAGCAATGGAGGTTTGATCTACCCACTAATATTCGTCATCTCTTTCTTCTCCATGAATTATATCTTGGGTAGATTTTTGAAACGGTGATGAATTGTAACGTGCAAGCTTCAATCAGCTACTTTGTTGATTAGTTCAACATGTTTCTGTTCACCCACTTTGGGGCGACTCAAAATATCAACGTATGGATGCTGTTGAAGGGCGCAAGCCCCCACTCATTCACCACATCTCGTGGTGATGGGCATAATATTTAGGAAGAACTGAATACAAAAATAAGTGGAAGAAACGTTTAGTTCGTGCAATTGGGCCATTACCGGTTTCTATCGTGTCTGCTAACCTTTATCAGCTATTCCATTAAATTTAAAAAAAAACCAAAGCATGATAGTAAATATTGATGAAAATGAATCGGCTTATGAACGGTTTCTGTTGCTGCGATTTATAGTAGATCTAAAGCTCAAATACCCGAGTGTAAAAGTGAGGCCGTAAGGAAAGCAGAGTAAGATCATCTAATCTGTCCCTCTCCCGGGGACCGCCTTCTTGTTTTTGCTCGCGCATCACCGTTTCGCATTTGAAGACGAAAGTAGTTAAGAAGAATGAATACCACACCACCAACATTCTAGTTTCAAACAAAGCAACCAATGAAAATAAAGACGTATTTTCATGCAATTCGGTCGTTAGTTGGAGCTGAACCCCGGATTTACTATTACTACTGAAAACTATGTAGCATCCATTAAACCTCGTAGGTTTGCATTTTCTTTTTTTCGCGTTTGAAATCATTTGGTCTCACCTATTTTAGATTCATTTCCTATGCGTTTGCCGGAACGAGAGAAAAGAGTAGACTGCACTGTATCAATATAGTCGACACTCACTGCTTTGTCGTTAGGAGCTATGTTTATTTTTTACTCGTATTCATGAGTTTCTGTGAGACTGAGTATTTGTCTGTTGGTTCCGCCCTTTGGAGTTCATTTGACTTGTCACCGAGACATCTGATATTATTTCTTAAGCGGCGCCTTATTAATTGCGGCTGAAGTAGAACTGACAGTTGCGACTTTAGACGAACTATCTAGTATCGCAGAAGTTTATTAAATTTATTTGCCTCTCACCAATCAAGCTATTGTTGTCTATCTAATTCACCTTTGATGACGGTAATTGTCATTTCAGAGGTGCAAACGTGCCCGGTAAGCACTACATTACAGGTCTGATCTCAAATTTTGGTATCGACTTTTCACTGTAGAAGATCCAGATAAAATATCCGCTGCGTGTAGAACTCGTTTTCATGTTATGCTCTAACATATTTTAAGTGAGATAAGGAGTTACAAAAGCAATCAGAGGCTTTCTGTTTGTATATTTTATCAGTCCAGTGAGCCCAGTGAACAACGGAATTCCATCCAACGACTTCTCCAAATAGCCCATCAAATCTCACTAGGAAATCACGTGCTGCCTGTGCGTGAGTGGAAAGGAAAAAGAAATTGGTTAATTACAGATGTATGAAAAATGGTGATTGTCTGGAGAGAAACTGTGCGATGTGGGCAGAACAACATTGCCTGCAGTCCAGTTCCTTTGGTTTCTTTCAATCATATGACAGTTGGAAAGGATGATCGCAGATCATCCGTAGACACCTTGTAGGCACCAAGTCTGCTGCCTTCCTAGTATTTGGTCTTGGTGAGCACAGCTCGACCTAGCTCGTTTGCCCGGTCACAGTAACCCTGTGGCCATCGTGTAACACTAGGCCAAACTGTGTATTACTACGGGCTTTTGTTTAGAGTCGTCAGAGACTTGATCAGTTTGCATATAATAACTTTGAACTGCAATACCCAGTTTGTGCTACAGGCCTAAAAGTCACCGTCCATGCTCACTAGTGTTGTGCGTCAGATGTTTGTATTTTTATGCTTTCTCACTAGCTAACTTTTAGTATTTCCCCGGCGCATTCTATTAGAAGTTTATGGTCAGAAAACATGATGCATATTTTTACTGGCTCCATCAGCAAAATATTCTGAGCAGTTTGAATACTTTTTGCTATCAGTGGTGCATTTCGCTTGTGCATGGAGGGGCAATACTGCGCCCGAAAAGCACGGCGGGTTTCGCTGTTATTGCCTGCTAGTCGGGTATGCGCACTCGCCACTCTTCTGTTCAGCCGTCTCGATTCTTGTACATCTATTTATTAAGTTGGCACCAGAATCTTGTTTGAATCGTTATGGAAATGCCTTGATGGTGAGTTTACTCTAGAATCACACAGGATTTTGTCCCAAGATTTTCGTCCTTTAGGCAAGGATAACCTTTTGAAAGATGATGTGAGGCCCTAAGTATGATAGTTTTTCCAGCCATCTGCGTACGACACAAACTGTTGACGACAAAACTTCATACCTTGAGACCTTATATCCTTGTCTCAAGGTTTGCCGGCCCGGACTGGTAAAATCTAGAGAATCTTGCATGGATTAATCTAGGCTAGTACCGCTAACGACTCCAATGAGATTCTAGAGTGACCTCAGGTCGAAGTCGGTTTCATATGCGTTTTTTTTCGATTAGTATAAAACAGTTTCTGAATTTTGAAAAGCTTTTCAAAATACTACAACAACAAGCCTTTTTCGCAAGATATCGGATTCAGTGTCCTCTCTGTAATGTTTGGAAATCACAGATAGTCTATTAAGTTTGACATACACCTAGAACCCTGCTCTATTGTAAGATGATAGGCATTTCTTGCTAACCAGAATGAGAACTAAATTGATCTATTGTTTGGAGATTTCGGATCACTTGAAATCGCTGCTATATGGATTTGGTGCAATTCAGAATTAAAGTTTTTGGAATACGCTAAATAACACTTGAATTTTAGTCTGGATGTTTGCACAAACAACCATAGCATTGTATGAGGTCAAAGTAAATCTCAACAGTAGCCTCACTTGAAATCAAAGTGTGTCCAGTTTAGTCAGGTGCAGAAACATTTGGGGCGTACTTAGTTAATTCAAGTGAACTCTTACGGAGAATATCAGTTTCAGATCGTATGACGCAATCAGTGCACGTAATAATCATCGAGTTATCAGTAATTAATCACTCTAGGGCATCGGTCCGTGTGTATTTGAATCGGTTATTAAAGTGTGGTAACCAGACAGACAAGTTTTACGCGAGGAAAAGATCAACAATCTTGCGACAAGGCTTTCAACTTGGCGTTTTTTTGCTAAAATTTGTAATGCAGATGACTTGGAATTGATTCAACTAATCTCAAATTATTCACCAAAATAACTAGCGATAGGCGCTTCGTTGCAAGCCATCATCTTCTAGCATCATTGGCAGGCAAAAATTAACAACTAGTAAAGTCCTTTACAGCAAACGAAACAATGTCGAACATTAGTTAACGCACACAATTACTTCAGCGCTTTCCAAAGAAATCCTATTGCATCGATTATGAGGTCGTGCTAACCTAAAAACGGAGTAGTCGACGGCCATGGCTACATAATTTAATTCAGTGTCCCTTCAAATTTAAGCCTTCACAGAGAGCCGAAGAAATTTCTTGAAAAATAATTATTGCATATTTTCTATTAACTCATTGTTTACAGCTGGGGAAATTCGGATGAGAGGATAATTTGGGTGCCTGAAGTTGAAGTGAAACTCGGTGTACCTAATGATCAGATAAATCGGACATTCCTCGCTTGAAATTTCAGATGTCCATCTTTCATCGTCGAGAAAAGCTTCCGCAGTGGACGTCAAAAGGCTGTCATCCTGAGACCCTGCAAATCTGATCAAAACGAAAGTGATTTTGATTCATATAACTGTAAAATCCAGGGCTGATGGTTCCCATTTAATCTACTAAAGTAACTCTCCTCTGAAGTTAAAATGTTTGTCCTCTACTTATAATATAGGTACACAGTACAAAGTGCACAGCAGAAAACTAAGCACCAAATCGACTATGGCTTGGTTTGGATTATTCTAACTAGAAGGCAAGAATTTGTGAACAAAATGTTCAAATCTCACCAATAATAAATGAATGTCTTGCATCGACATCTACATTTTGTGCAAACAGAAACAGTTGTCTAGAAAAAGTGAAGCAAAAGAAATGATAATCGATCAGAATGTTACTGACTTAGTTGTTTTTCCTCTCTTCGGTTTATCATTGTCATCAACTATATATGCTTCACCGTTTTGCAGATTCAATCCCAATCAAGCGTGGCCCCGGATACCTCCTGATCGACGAGGCACGGGAACGACGTTCAAAAGTTCAAACGAAATCTCAGTCATCCAACCAGGCCGGGACCAGACAGCATGAATGGACCGCTCTATTCACACGACCAGTTTTCATTGTTATGATCGTCACATTCGTGCTCCTAATTTTCACCGGTCTCATTTTTGTCACTGCCTTTTCATTGTGCCGACATCATCGGATGCATCGAAAAACACGCTTACAGTCTATGACCACATATGCAAATGCATCGCAATCGTATGGAGATAAAGAGCACAACAAAGCGGATATGGAAAACAAACCAATCAAATTATCCTCAACCAGATGGACTCCCAATACGGCTGTCATTTATCAACCCATCAGGTCAGAATTGCGGTCGTGCACGTATTCCACATCTATAATTACATTTTCGAACTTTGTGAATCCCTTACTAATTCCGTCAGTTGTCGCCTACAAGTGCCATGAGGATTTTAAAATAGGTGGTGCTAATATTTTCTCCTGAACAGTTTTGTTGGTGACATCTCGAATATCGCTAGTTTTTTTCATTTTGGAAGTCTTTTATACTGCCCGAAATTTTCCGGTTTTCACGCCGGTAAATATTAAGCCATTTGTCGTCCCTTGTCAAGAATAAGTGGTTGTAGTTCTTCTGACTGGACTACCTTTTCTGCAATGCTGTTATATCCGAGATGGGTCATTCATGGACTGCTTTCATTGGTAATATCACCCTTGTTTTCACCGCCACATTGATAATAGCCTGTGGGTAAGTACGATGACTAATTTTCTCCCAAAAAGTCAAGTGGATAAGTTTCCCTCAGTGATTCTATGAATTTTGGAGTGAATTGCTACTTGATAACCTACCATGAGTCACTACGTAAACAAAGTGAAACATCTCGGTACCTATACTATCCCTCCTGTTTATTGGGCGTCATTGTTGAATTTCTTCGTTAAGGTTTTTTGCTCATACCCAACAATTTTTCTCATCAGGAATGTGAACCTATTTTGCGCGTGGCGTGAAACAACCAGACATGTAGATATGGGTACGCTTACGCGTTAGTTTTCAGTCCTTAAGTAAAATGAACATGTTTTATACGATAATGGTGGCTACTCGAATTGAGGTCATAAAATGACTTGCGTTTAATTCTCTTTCATATATTTCATTGAACTGTTTCTAATGTGGGATTTCTTCAAAATTGATGAATAAAATTCACTTGCTGGCTTGTTTTTTCTACAGTAGTTAACTGGTTAATCAGCCACAGAAGCTAGGTTGTAAAACTAAGGAAATTTTCATAGTTATCTTGCTTTTTTCTTTTAGTTGTAGATTTGGTAATGAACATGCTTAAAATCTTCATTTGAAACCCATGACAAGAGTTCATATGAAAGAAAACTACAGTTTAGGGAATCTCATTGCTGAATAGTGCGTGAATTAAATAAGTTTTCTGTCAGTCGTTCATCTTAAACTTTTTGACAAATATTTTGACAGTTTCGAATCAACTGTATCATAACTTGCGGACCTAATGCTTTTGGCTCGCAGGAGCACCGGATGCTCGTTATAACAGCTGTATATTAAAGCTGGAGATTCTGTCATCTTATGTCAGTTTGCCAGGTATCAAACCATAGGTAATTCTTTTTCATAATTTGTAAATGAAACAGCTAATTTGAAGTGTATCGCTGTTTTTCAGATTCGAAGAAGAATTTGGCTTTCGCCACAGAAGATATCAGCTGGCTCAGTTCTTTAAGGTGTTAAACAAAAAAGAAAACAAGCTTCATTTAGCTGTTTGTTAACAGTTATGCTTTCCAAACTTGCGTTTACTCGTTCGTTAGTTTTTTTAAATATCAAATTCCCTCTTTTATATTCCGCTCTTGGCTTTTAGTGGCTCATGGGCTTGTTGCTGTCCACGGGTCAAATCCGACAGCCTCTATGACTACTGTCAGCAAGAAAGTATTCGTCCAAATGAATGCGGCACTTCTGATTCGATGTTAGAACGCAGTCCGAAAGATCCCAGTTCCCCTCGGGAGTCGAATCAGAATGTAAGCGAAAATGCGCCCAATCTGCGTCAAGCACTTGTCCGTGAAACTCCGGTTGTCCCGACTGAGCAGAAGACATCCGTGTGGATTGAGAAACAACAACAGATAGCCCGACTTCCCCCAGCCCCCCCGTCTACGAGTCAGTTCTCTGCTAGTCTATCTCCCGGATCCAGTGGAGAATTTAGTTATCCTCGACGCATGATGGACAACTCCTCCACCCCTGGTGCGTCGGCACAGATGTCTATCGGCGGCCCGAATAAACCTTGGCCTTCTGACAATGTTAGTGGACCGGATGAGAGCCTTGAAGCCATTGTCACTGACGGTCAGTTGTGGACCGTGTACAGTGGACCTAGCTTAGACACAGAAAATAGTGAAGGCCGCGATGAACAGAGCGAGTGCACTGAACTAAGCAGTAACCCAAGTCGACCGCCTTTGCCTCAAAAGCTGCCTCGTAATGTGTTTGTTGTGGGGGATAAATTACCCGTGGGAACAACCAGCGGTCAAGGATGTAGGAGTGGTCTTCATACATTCAGCAGCTCTTTGAGAAAACCGTCACATGTGATTGAACACCAGAGACAACGTGGGACTGGAGCCACAAGTAGTGGTGGTGAAGAAAGTCGTCCTGGAGCGTACGAGTTCCCTGAATGGCCCCGTCGTTCTGGGACACACAGTGCCAGCAGTCAAAGTGAGCACAGCGATCAGAAGGTTATGATCACCAGTCACATTGAGCAGGGATTTACCCCAGAGACTGGTGGGCCCCAAACCTCAGCAGGTCTGAATCGACGTCCCAGTACAACCTTGATTGCTCTGACAAACTTTCGGAAGGCTGACGACAACCGGCCTGAACTGGTTACCCCATATGCACAGTTTCAACTTTCCCCAGAACCAAGCATGCATAATTTCAAATAATTTAAGAAGGAATCGAGGTGAAGTTTGCCTAATTTTATTTCCGGTGTTTACCTTTATCCAGTGCATCTCGACAAATCCGTGCTGATTAGTCAAACGTGCTACGTTTGACCTCGTATGCTACTGTTAACTATTTGTTAAATGAGCAGATTTTTTAACATCGGTTTCCGACGCATTTTTTTGTACAGATTATCATTATCCTTGCCTTCCGTCTCCACCCAGGGGAGGGGAGGCAAACTATTTACCCCGCAGTTTACTCGGCATTATTTGAGTTCATACCATTATGCGGCTTCTTTGGTCGCACTGAGTTATTGTATGCACAAAGGCGCACGCTTGTACACCCATGTTTGTATTCTGTATATTTTATCCAACACTCCGGCTTATTATTGATATAGATTTTTTGGAGTGACTGCTCCGTAACAGCAAATCTTCTTGGACATCGGCTATCAAACACATTCTAGGATGAATAATAGAAAGATAAGCCTGGTTTCCAATAACCATATAAACGCAATCGAGAATAGATAGCTATCAATTTCGCAAATGGACAACCGGTGGTTCCAGACTGTCCCCGGGCATCTATGATCGTTCAACAAATGTATGTCTTCCCGGTTTGGGTTCATCTGGTCCACTGTCACACAGTGCCATTAAACAGCATGTGCATTGGCATGAAAATAGTCTATGAGGATGTTCTTTTATGTGGCCTCTCTCGTGTGATAAATGTTGGCATTAAATCAGCGGGTCATTGTTCTGTTTGCTACTTTGTTACTCCTGCCTTTTGTGTCGTCAACATCAATAAGGTTTTCGTTACAGTCATCTGCGCCATTTTCATTGTTTCTGATAGTGCAAGCCTTCAATCCTAATCCGTCCAAGTACAAATTTGAGCCTATTAACGTTTTGGCAAAATGGTAACAAAATTTTGTTTCATGCTGAGCAATGACAATGCTGTTTTAATGTTTTGAAAATGGGACGAATGTTCATTGAATTTTCTGGGATCATTTCTATCATGCTGACGGAAAATGATACAGTCGAATAGATATTTTGCATGAAATTGTTCATTATATCAGATCAGCTTCGGTATAGGAGGTCATGAGAACAATATGGAGCCATTTTATTCTTGATAAGATGCACCAGCAACAAATTTTGGCCAGATATCGTTTGGGAATGTCATATCATGTGTCAAATTCGATTAACTTTTAATAGCCTACGTGGTTATCCGAACTTCTAAGGCCTTCAACTCACGATCGCCCGTCCCGGACTCGTATCGCAGTTCGGCTTTAGCAGGTACACACTGCTTCTGATTCTTAATTGAGATAAGACAAATATCCATTGTTTTAATTTTTCTTAAATGTTGACATAGGCGCTGATATCGTGTGATGAATGACATCGTGTGAATATCTGTTAACTTACTGTTCATGTTAATCAATACTTTACAGCACAAAACTCTTCTTGAAGCCGTTGTAACCATTAATCTAGAGTCCCGTATTCGCTTATATAACATAGAACATGTTCCCTACAGTCCTATACACTGAATGAAGTACCCTTGTAGACTTAACATTTTGGACGGTTAGTACCTCTAAATCCACTGAATCAGATAGCATGCGTAACGTCCTGCATGATACTTTAACTCCCGCTTGGGAACTCGTCGATCCGGTTGCATCAGTCAGGCTACTAAGATGAAAGAGGCACATGATCTAGTTTATCACAAGGTTAGTAGAGATTGCGTTCAAGAAAAATGGTTGGTGGTTATATTTGAGGCTAATTTGTAAGGTAGCGAACGAACGAACTGGAAGAAGTTCCATATGATTTGTCATACAGTGTCAACATCTACCTTGGCAGCTAAAATTGCGGAAGGACTGTACCCATGTTTCATCTGCTTGAGTCGCAGTAGACTGTCCTAGGGTTGTGGTACCGTTCCTGAGAAATGGATATGTATTGCTGATGACTCCCAACAAGGATGAAACAGATGAAGAATGCTTCCTTGATTTTGATTGGCAAGTTGAATGTGGACAGCGAATGACAAGTCATCCAGAAATTTTCATCAAATACCCTACTATTACTGACAAACTAGAAAAATATCGACTGACGGAAGTGATGATATGCTCAAACTATGAGCCGTCTACTGAAAGATAACCAGTAGTAAAATTTGGTGAAGAATAACAAGAGCTGCTTTGCTCAACGCCCTTTCCTTCCCAACACATGCAAATCTCGTGATCTTAAGTTCCCTGCAGTAGAAGTTTCCGGTTCCGGAGATCGGTTAATATTTGCTTCACCGTGAAATTTCCTTCCATATGCAATTTGTGTGTAATATGAAGTACTTAGGCCTCCCGACCCTGGGGATGGTTCGCGGCTTTTTGTACTCGGCTACTGATATCTCTGGAACGTTGTTCGATTCTAACTTGAATTTCGATTAAGTAATGACGAGATGTGTCGTTGTGTTGGATGCAGACTATCATTTTCCCAATGAGATAATTGCTGTACACAGCCGTGGATAGCTTGGAGATTCATTGCGTATGTCCGCCCATCGCCTATCATTCGTTCCTATTTTTTGCATGCTGGGAAGTGCTGGAAAAAAGATCACGGCCCTGAGGCGAAAAGAAGCTGGCCTCAATTCTGTCATCCGTCGGTGTTTCCCGTCCTCCTCGCTGGAGCCCAATATACAAGGATTGTAAATGGTTGAAAACTCTAAAGGATCCGTCTCATAATCGAAGTCAGTGACGAGAATTATATATGATTTGTCTGTGGAACTCCTAAAATACCTGCGAAACTACTATAAGCATAGCAAACTAGCACAAAGCGTGTACTGTGAAAATAAAATCAAAACTTGTTTTTCCAGTCCCCAATCTTTCCAAAATGCATCCGTTTTCTATGTAATCTTGTTGAAGTTTCATTGCGTTGGCTTCGTATCTGCTTCCCTGTCATTGGAAAAATATATACGTTTATAAGTTACCACGCGTTTAAGCACAATGACACTTCTGTAAATTTACGTGATTTGAACTCCATGTTCACATGTTTGTCCATCTATTCACTCGGGGTCTTAATTTTTTGGACGGTTACTAAGTTTAGTAATTCTCATTGGTGTAGTACTTATGCATTCGAGTTTGACAACGAGTTCGGCTTTAGAGCTATTCCTCGAAACCATGTCAACAGAAAGATTATGTCCAGAATTTGAGCAAAGATTAATGGAGTGCATTGCTACACTTTCATTTGTGAAATATTTTTTTTCTTTAAAGACATTGGGATATAAATGACGGCAAGCCGTGGGCCTGTGCATGTGTATGTGGTCGTTGGCATGCTTATAACTATGATCTTGCCGTTTCTTGACTTAAGATTGCAGGGTAAAACTTTAAATAGCATGTACACGAGCAAAACTGAATCTTTCCAAGGGATTTGGTGAAAATGACAGACATCTTTTTGAATGAAATGAAAGCACGTCAGCAATAACAGTGACTCAACATTAATCCAAAATTTGTCCACAGCAATAAAAATGAACGCGTCACTCTCCATGCGGTAATAAACAAGGCGAACACCTTGACGGTTTAGAAGGCGAGCTGCTTGGGAAATTATACTTCTCTTTGCATGTGCTTAATATCCGCATTCAGTTTCGGTTTCCCAAAAAGAGCGTAAAATAGTCTATGTTGTCCGAAAACACATGGATTAAACATAGATCCACCAATTTACTCGAAATAAAATATAGAGGAATCATAACACGTCTGACGGAAGGCGACAGACATTTTCGACAAGCATAGACAGCTGGAGATTGCCTTTTTCCTTTCGATGTTCAACATCGGCGTGAAGCTACGGTTACTAAATTTGAATAATTTTTGCGCCTGAAGACAAGTGATAGTCAAGTGGTGTCACTGGTTCGAATTCTCCTATCGCCGGCCAACTTCTGCGCTTGGGACTCCTCTCTTTGCTGCTACCCCAAACAGGAAAACAGATTGCCTTGGGTTTTTATTGACAAAAAGGATGCGATATTTAAAAACATACGTTTAGGGTTCACTAAGAGTGAATACGTTCCTGTGTCCACGAGAATGTTGACGGTGTTCATCTAGACAGAATTCTGAACAAAATAACAAGATGGCGACCTGGCCGGAACATCCACGCAATTAAGGTCAACCCTGGAGGCATCGGTTACACAAAATGTGTATCGAAAATCATTGAGTTCCCTTCTGTTATCCCAGTCTTTCGTGAATGAGTGACAATGAATGTGTATAATACTTCTTGTTTGCTTTAACCTGACAATGGAAATTAAACCCAATAATAACGATCCGTCTATGGGTTGGAGAAAAAGACAACAATCATGGACTAATGGTCCAACACCTACGAACTGTTATCGAAGAGGCATTTAATTATTTTTGGTTGTTGGAGAATTTTGGTCACATCACTGTCTCAGATTACGAGGCGCCTAGATATGTTAGGTCCATAACCAACTTACATGAACTATACAACAGTTACTGTTCCTTAAGGAGGACTGTAACGTGGTTAGAATTCTAATAATTTTAATATTACATTAATCTAGTGGCGAAAAATAAGGACTATCTATCACATGTGCTACAGTAACAAAATAACATCCACACTCCATTCTTATATATGCATCCCTTTTAGAACCGTATAAACTGCTACGTGGTTTACCTACAGGAACAATGATTTATGCTTGGTTTGATAAATGCTAGTGTATTTTTCTATGAATTTTAAAGTTAAATTCAGACCAATGAAATATCTAACCGAGCAGAGGTTTTAGTTATCTGGTGAAATGGAATGTTGGTGTGTTAGCACTAGGAACGATGATTTCATGTGGTGAATTATTTCACTGAGACCCAAATATGAAACTAGTCTACACATCCAACGACAGCCGTTTGAACTGATTATCCGAAACATCGAAAAATGGTTCCCAAAGGTTTCTCAAAATGTTCCCAGTGAAAACGTTTTGGAACAGTTTGATAACTCACTACTGGTGGTACTGGTTGACGTCGTGACGCCCAACTGGACCAGTAGGGTTTGACCATTATGGATTGCGATCAGACACAACCCTGATCACGGGCGACTTTGTTATATTATTCAACTTAGCAGAGAAGCAAACCAAACTCATGATCAAACAGGTCGCGGCGATCGGGAGATCAAGTCGCAGTTATCGGCACTAACGTTGCGTCGGTTTGTTCGAGCTATCTCCGGATTGGAATCCCAGTCGAATCGCTTGATAACGAAATGGTTGATAGCAACTTCGGGTTCCGGGAACTGGTAGTACCTGACCGTTGTCCGAATTCTCTTGCATATGTCTGGAGTCAACATCAGTCTGGCGTTGGAAAGGACTCGCACTTAGCGACTGTATAATGCAAGGCCCAAATGTCACCACTCTGCTTGTCAATGGTTTTCGTAAATTTCGCTTGAATATGTCGCCCTATCTGCCTATATCCATGCAATTCTTTGCCAACTAGAGTTAACGCGCAGAGAGAGACGGTTTCCGGTTGTTCGGTAGGCCGACCTGAACTGCTACGTGTAGACATAAGAGTATCTGTTGACCATGCTTCTCATTGGCCAGTTTCCTCTCCTATTTACGCTAAGTTTTCACTCCGGGAAGCGCTAGGTTTTCTACTTTCGAGCTAAAAATTAAGGCCCCCAAAAGTTTGAAAAAGACATACTTAAGTGACCTCCTTATCTCCTTCGATGAAGCAGAATCAGCAGCAGAAAATGTAAAAGATTTAGGAAAGACTCTTCCAACTAAGCGGATGCCCAACTGCAGACCGCTACTGCAGGATATACGGGAACATGAAAGAGCAACCAGTGAACCAGAGATCTACCGTGGCATACTGCTACGGAAACTTCGTTTGGTACCTTGTGGGACGCAGGTGACGATAAATTCCTCCTTCGACTGAATATTCCAGAAACACCGTCGACTCGGAGGGATATTCCATCGTCAGTATCGAGTTTACATCATCCATTTGGTTTGCCTCCTCCACAGCCACTACCAGGAAAGATGGTATTGCGGCAGTTGCTCGAAGAAAAACAATTCGATGAACCACTAAGCTGCATAGCTAGAAAAGGTTGACTCAGTTGGGTGAAAGGGCTAAGGGAAGTGGGAGAGATAAAGCTTCCCAGGAGGCTGGTGTCCAAGATACAAGTGCAGGAGCTATACACATACGTGCTCTCCGATTACTCGGATTCGGGTTACCGTGTAGTGGCATATGGCGCCTGGACAAAGTCTGTTGATAGACGTCAAAGCAGGCTGCTGTTCTTCAACTAAGGGGCCGCCTTCTATGCCGATACCGGAGTTAATGGCCGCGAGTTTGGCGGTGAGGACAGTGAAGATACCAATATACAGGTCAGATTATTTTGCATTTACAACGTGAACGGCAGGTTTAATACATTTTTGACTAACTGGCTCACGGGCTTTCACGAATTGATCAAAGCAAATTAGTAGTTCCACTTAAAATCTGCTCGCAATCGGCTGACTATTATTGTCGTGGTTTGAAAGCGCTCGATAAATAATTCGTGTAGACAAATGGGCTTGAATTTTATCAGAAAATAAGAAGACTTTGCTTTCCCTACCGGCGCCCGAAGAGTTAGATAAATAATTAGAATTCAAGCGCACAACTCTGAACATCCAAACTACGTATTTGGACGCTCTGTTGAATCGAGTCCGTGGCATTTCCGCTTAGGCCACGTTGCTCCGAGCGGTGTTTCGGCTGGCAAGTTACAAATGATGTATGGCGTTAATAAGAGGCGACTAGGAGTCACAATGAACATCGGGAAGGTAAAAAGCCGCAGGAGTTCAACAATTCGAAAAGGATTTGTTCAATTTGTGATATATGACCAGGATCATGTTCCTCTGTCCACATATACACCTGATGGAACAAATCCAAAGATGCTCCCTTACCTTTTATCTCTTGCACGTCGAGGTATTAAAAACGGGTGGAGATGAACCACAGAGCAGACAACAATGTCCCAATCCGTACGGGTTTAATAATGGTAACGGTAATAGTATATTTCTCGTAAACTTCTAGAGACATGTTTGGTTTCATGATCGAGCGTCACAATGATATTACACTTCATCGAAGAGTACGGCTCAAGGGAGAAGACAAAAAGACGTTCAGTTAGGATGAAATACGGTTCAGAAGAAATTAACATGAATAATGTACATCACAAAAGTCAGCGTTTAGATACCTAAATAACGCGCATCGTAGGCGGAAAATTCAGTTAGAGGAGAGCAGCAAATGCCAAGATGTGGCCGAAGTGTTCAGAATTTAACAAGATCATATAATATCCAAGGGAGTTAATCTGTCGCAACGAAAATGGATGAAATCAAGATTGACTGATAAAAAATTGCCGAAATGCTTGGAGGAAAGGACGGAGGAGTACAATAAATGAGTAACATAAAAATGGAGGCGGAGGCGAGAGGTCACGCCTTGTACGGTAGTTTCTGAAGCCAAAAAAATGATCAAAAACCTTTTGGAATTATGTTAAACGGGGGAACAGTGATGTAGATCATTATGAACCATTTCTGACCGCGCGGATAGAAAGCGTCACCACGAAAGAGGAGGGAAATGAATAGTAGTATCCAACATGTTGACTAAAATATCCAACGGCAGTGTGAAACGCGGATGGACCGTTTCTTTCCTTTAAATAAGCTCAAACTGTTGGCAATCACAGGAAGGAAGCAATCCCGAGGATGGATTTGGAGAGGATGTCCGGAGTTTTGACGATAATTGAACGGGAGGGTTGAAATATGAGCTTTTTCCCAGACGCTCACTCCTAATGTGATGGGCGAGTATGCCACAGTCTGGCAGATCTAACGATCAAGCTGTGCAGTCTGGAAGATTTGCCTGCCCACAACACGTTGTCATCGGAGATCACATTATGCGGCCCATATTTTTGAACAGACTTGCAGCAGGGAGCGTCGGTTGTCACTGGCGAATCATCCCGGTTAACGTTATCGTTTTGTTTAAGCACGGTCTGGAAAGCAGATCGTTTATTGTCCCTCATGTAGTAGTGTACGCGGTTAATGGATCAGTTTATATTCGTACTGTGGAGTAACGTGCGAGATGCCGGATATAATCTGGAAAGTGGACCCCTGGCACGGAAGCACCGTAAGCGTTTGTATCCGAAATGAAAAACGAGAGAAAATTGGCAGTCTGTAGGTATTCTATCTGAGATTTAAGATGGGTGCAACAGTAAAAGCGGCAAAAGATCGATATAGAATGGGGGAATGAGGTATAGGGATAAGCCAACCCTAGAAAATAACAATGGTAAAAGTACGGATATTAGAGGAAACGGTCATTGGGAGTGAAAGCATTACTTGCTTTGTTTAGAAAATAGGGCACTAATTGAATCTACTCCTAAAAGTGGGCTTGCGAACAAAATGATGAGGGAGATATAATGGAGCCTAACAACGGAATAATTAAATGCATATATACATACTTTGAGATATGCAGACATATTTACAAATGTTTCAGTGTCAGCATGCATACGGATATGAAAAACATTAGGTGTATAAATATATACTCGTGTGAGTGCATATAAAGGAAGACGGGTAATACTGTGCAAGATAGGGTACTTAAGCAAAGTCGGTTGAGACACTTGAATGGGTTACGAGATTGCAGACATGCAGCTCGTCGAGAAAGGGAAGTTAGCTATGGGTATTTGAGGGTAGATATGAGACACTTAAGTCCTAGGTGGGTGCATTTTCTTGAAATATTTAGAGAAGTATTTCTGTTTTGCTTTGGTGCAGTTGCAAGCAACCTATGTCTGCCTTGAATATTCTTTGAATATCCATATAAAGATACAGGATTGAATTTGTCTTTTCTTGTTATAAGCTTGCTTATTTCACGTTTGAAAGCTGTGGAGCGAAGAGAAATAGGCTTGATATATTGTGGTAGCTTGATCTCAAAGGAAGTATAATTTATGGTGAAAAAAATTGATCGTTTTGAAATCCCCCAAATAGGGACAGAGAATACGCATTCATTGGCACCAGGTGCATAGTTGGAACTGGTTCACATTCGGGGAAAGAGCCGTAGGTTGAACTGCCAATTGGACTGCATTGAAAGGAGAGGTTAATCCTCTCAACGCGTCAAGATTTGAAGGTTTTCAGCGCCGCAAATAGTTTAGAGATGAGTCTAGTAAAAACCCATTAAATTATCGCCGCGCATTCTTGATCCCGTATCTGTTACACTGACACATGTAACAGCATAGAATGGAACAGTAATCCAAGATTAGTCTTACATGGGTCTCAAAAATTTAAAGCTTTCTGTCAAATGTATTGAAGGTCCCAGAGGTTAAACTCATCAGCTTTCTAGCTTTCGCAACCTGAGTGAGCATATATTTCAAAACGTTCAATCTCATATCTCGGACTTTTGGAATGAGAGGGATGGCTAGCCAATTGACCTTTGAAATACTTTTGGGGACGTGACATTTATACTCAAGTATACTGCTTTTATCATCTGAGAAACGCATAGACCAGCTGGAGCACCAAAGTCAGGGGACAGCTGGTCCTATGCAATGCTGTTAATGGGTATGTGGAGAGTGAAAATGTAAGGGGAGTAGACAATTTTCACATCGCCTGCAAACAGGAATGAAGTTCATGCTTCATGACGTGAAGCATATCATTATCATAAGGAAAATTAGATGACCAATGGCACTCCCTTGGATGGCTCCGTTGGATATGGGACAGGGTATTGAATGGGTTCTATTCACGCCATCTGTTTACGGGATGTGAACTATGAAGAAAACAAAGCAAGCATCGGATCTACAATGTCTTATCTTTAGAAAAAGCCATGTCTTAAGCGAAAATCGGCGGAAGTGTTTATTCTGCTTCACACCAAGTACGTTATTGAACTGTTCCAAAACGTTTTCACTGGGAACATTTTGAGAAACCTTTGGGAACCATTTTTCGATGTTTCGGATAATCAGTTCAAACGGCTGTCGTTG